>JAZAYU010000024.1:2105785-2325440 GCA_038501625.1 Corbicula japonica
GCACAAATGTTCAACATAACAAGGCGGTGTGTCGTGACTGTAGGTCCAAGGTCAAGGTCACTGTTACTAAAAATAGAATTTTCTTGCAAAATCCTGTCCGCTCTGTAACTTTGTTATTTCTTATTGGATTTTTAAATAACTTGGTATAATTGTTCACCATATCAAGACGGTATGTCACATACATGCCCAAGCCTTTAGGTCCAAGGTTAAGGTCACTGTTACTAAAAATAGAATTTTCTTGTCCGGGCTGTTTCTTTGTTATGAATGGAGGGATTTCAAAATAACTTGGCACAAATATTCACCATGACAGGGCGATGTGTCACGTACCATGCCTGTAGGTCAAAGGTCAAGGTCAGTGTTACTTAAAATAGAATTCTCTTGTCCGGGCTGTTACTTTGTTATGAATGGAGGGATTTCAAAATAACTTTGCACAAATGTTCACTATAACAAGGCAGTGTGTCCGCACAATACCCAAGCCTGAAGGTCCAAGGTCAAGGTCACTGTTACTAAAAATATAATTTTCTTGTCCAGGCTGTAACTTCATTATAAATGGAGGGATTTCAAAATAACTTGACACAAATTTTCACCATGACAGGGCGGTGTATCGCGTACCATGCCCATGCCTGTAGGTCAAGGTCACTGTTACTAAAAATAGAATTCTCTTGTCCGGGCTGTATCATTGTTAGGAATAGATTGATTTCAAAATAACTTGACACAAATGTTCATCATGACAAGATGTGTGTCCCGTACCATGCCCATGCCTAGGTCCAAGGTCAAGGTCATTGTTACTAAAATAGAATTTTCTTGTCAGGGTTGTAACTACATTAGGAATATAGTAATTTCAAAATAACTTGGCAGAAATGTTCACCATGACAAGGTGGTGAGTTGTGTACCATGTCCATGCCTGTAGGTCCAAGGTCAAGGTCACTGTTACTAAAAATAGAATTTCCTTGTCCGGGCTATAACTTTGTTTTGAATGGAGGGTTTTCAAAATAACTTGGCACAAATGTTCACTATGACAAGGCGGTGTGTTGCGTACATTAGCCATGCCTGTAAGTCCAAGGTCAAGGTCACAGTTACTAAAACTTGAATTTACTTGTTCGGGCTATAACTTCTTTATGAATGAAGGGATTTCAAAATAACTTGGCACAAATGTTCACTATGACATTGCATTTCATTACCACCAACTTCTTCACAGACATTTCCATAATGAGAAGACAACAGTGCCACAAATACAAATAATTTACTTGATCATCAAGTTTATGCATATTCTTATAATTACTCGAACATCACTGTCTTTGAAATGCTATTATTCCCATCATTGCACTTTAGTATCTGGAAACAATGCATAGCGGGGGCATCCGTGTCCTATGGACACATTTCTAGTTTTACATGATAAATCTGTCCCACCAAAAGAGGGAATGGTCACAGAATTAAGATAAATTTACATTAAGTATAGCAAACTTTGAAACATGAAAGAAGGATGATCAGTGCCCAAGGTTATAAAACTGAGCATGGAAACCAGTCTCAAATCTCAGTCGCCATTTCAGCCAATCAGGTGCTTGAGATTTGAGACTGGTTTCTAATCTCAGTTTTATAACCTTCAACCCAGGGATAGTGGAATATTTTGTAAGAAGTAAGAGGAAGACACGCCAGGAAGGGTTAAATTATTTAAGCTTTCTGTATAAAGGTGTGCTTTGTGTACAGCTTTGCTGTCAGAATGGAAGATACCCTACTGTAGAGGATATAACAGACATACATGTCTATTTTTAGGGAGAAGAAGCTACTGGTTGGCTCTGAGGACTATGGGAAGGATCTGACAGGTGTGCAGAACCTCCGCAAGAAACATAAACGTCTTGATGCTGAACTCACCAGTCACGAACCTGCCATACAGGTACTGTAACACATTAACACTTGCTGTTGTCTTAACTCATTACTCCATTCTATAAGGCTGTTATAACATGGAAGAACTTTTTAGATCCTGATCAGCAGGCATATACGTGCCATTTAATCAAGATCTACACTGTCTGCTTTAGATTTTAGGTTAATTCTATACATTTTAAGTTCAGGTTGAAAAAGCTATTGTAGGGTTAGGGGATTGAAGACACCTGGTTACTTTTCCATGAGAATTCAAGAAAAAATATGGATTAAAAAAGCAACAAAACAGTTGTAAATGTTTTAACTGTTGGATATATGACTGGTTGCAGGCTGTACAGGATACGGGAGCCAAGTTGATCAGTGAGTCAGACATCAACACAGCTGACATACAGAACAGACTGGAACAACTTGCCAAATCCTGGGATGAACTCAAACACATGGCTGAAAGAAGGTTAGTGTACTATACTATAATGTGCATGTTATTACAGAATTTCTCGAGTCTTCAAACAGTTCTTTTGTATCTAATTAGCTTCTGAGATTGACTACTTATGTTTTACTGTTCCACTGCTTTACAGCTAGAAGCTGTTACTGTATTTTGTGCATTTAATGTTCTGATTTAAGGGGCAAGTTATATAGCTTAGATTGCCTGTTGGGTAAAATCAGTTAGATTATAAATGATTTCAGAGTATGTATCTTTACTACATTTGTTTTGATGAACTCTTATTTCTTCTGTGTAGAGGCCAGATGTTGGAAGAATCGTACGCCTTCCAGCAGTTCAGTGCTAACATTGACGAGGAAGAGGCTTGGATCTCCGAGAAACAACGTCTTCTCTCCGGCGGTGACCTTGGTGACACCATGGCTGCTGTGCAGGTATCACACTTTGAGGATGTTATTTTTCTATATAAATGTTAACATATGATCTACTACACATTTCAACTGCGGAGCACAACTTTTATGTTGCATTTGCAAGCAGTGTAGACCCTGATTAGACTTTATCCATGCAATCTGATTGGGGTCTACACTGTTTTCTGTTTACTCAATAAATTTATGCAAAATATTCTTATGATAAATAGATTGATTCAGACTGAAAGAAAAGCATGTTCTTATGTTACTTAGTGTAGCAGGTAATGAAAGAATTTGCTAAAATGGCAACAGCACTTTAAATTGTTTGTGTGGAGAATGTTTTCTGCTTGTTAGGATCACAGTAGACTTTCAGTAGACCTAAACACCGTGTCATTTCTTGTGTGTTCATGTATTGTTTGTAATGTTTCAGGGACTACTGAAAAAGCACGAGGTGTTTGAGACAGACTTCCAGGTTCACAAGGAGAGATGTCAGGAGGTGCAGAAAGAGGGGGACAAACTCATACATGAGGTACAGTATACCCTGATAACAACTTTATATGTCAATCACATTTAATTACAATATAAATATTGATTGAGTAATACATATTTCTTGCATATATTAATAATAACTGCACCAGTAGAAACCAGGATAGGGTTGACAGGACGTTTTATGACTTTGACAATTACTGGACTTATTCCCATCTCTAGCATATGAAATGGTTCACTGTTATATTGGTGCTGGAAGTTTTTGGTTAATTGAATATGTTAACTTCGATGAGGGCACTGATTGTTGTTCAAAATTAATTCTTCAAATAAAAATATTTTATAATGTAGGTCGTTGATCACTTAATAAATCTAGTCATGATAAGAATATTAAGGTGGCCTTCAGGAAGTATAATATCTAATGACTGTTGGTGCTTGGGTCTTACAGATCATTCCAGTGTATGATTAGCCTTTGAAGAGACAAAAAAAAGCAGATTGCTAAAATCTGCAACCATATTATTCCAAGTCAATCTCATGGTTTTTGATGTCTGGGAAAATGATGAGTTGTAAAACTTCATGTGATTTCCCTTAAGTTCTTAAGATTTGAAGTACCAAAGTTGAATCCCATTTGTGTTTTTGTAGGGTAACCACAACAAGGACAGCATCTCCCAGCGTAACAAGGGTCTACAAGACAAGTTATCTGCCCTTGATGAAGCTGCAGCTCGCCGCAAGGCTGGCCTCATTGACAACTCAGCTTTCCTGCAGTTCATCTGGAAGACCGACGTTGTAGAGAGCTGGATAGCCGACAAAGAGAACCAGGTCCGCTCTGATGACTACGGGCGTGATCTCTCATCTGTACAGACTCTCCTAACTAAACAGGTCAGTAAAGAGTAATGACCTTTGTGTTATATAAACATGATGAAAATTATTTAAAAAATGAGGATTTTATTAAATGTGAACATGTGTAGGATTTAGGTTACATTAGAACTTGAGAGGAGTGTTTTCCTAGAAAAAAAACGGGTAGGCATAGTATGACAACTTAAATTTCAGTATTGTTGACATATTCTTTAACTGGTGTCCTGTTATGTCAGCTCAAGTATTGCCATCTCGCTGTATAGATAAAGACAAGAACCTTGAAAGACACAGAAATTGTCCGTTTTGAGTCAAGATGATTGTGTCATTTCTCAATGTTGTATTTAAGTTTACTGTGTGAAACACTGTAAATTTGTTTCAGTTTGTAATTACTAACACTGACTTAACATGTTTGTTTGTAATAATTTATTGTGTTCATTAACATCGTGATCGACTAACCATCATGTTGTATTGTACATGCATGCTCATGTTTTAGGCGCGTCTTGCGACTTCTATCTCCACTCTGTTGTTGGCTAAGAAGGTAGACATTCATATACCACACACATCATGTACCTGTTGCTTGATCCCTTCAGCCATATCCATATATAACAACAACAATGTTTTATTTATTTTATCAACCAACAGATGAGTGTGCTCAAAGTTAGTTAACCCATTCCTGTACATATACGCATTTTTACGCATGTTCGACCAGTGTAGATCCAGATCCGTGCCGTCTGATCAGGATCTGCACTGGTCGCATTTTGGTCAGAAATAACCTATTGAATCAAAAAGCGAACAGTTTAGATCCTGATCAGACGGCACGGATGTGCCGGCTGATCTGGATCTAAACTGTTCGCCCTAGCAATAAAGGTGTATCTGTACAGGAAAGGGTTAACACTACTCCATGGGATTTGGCTTTAATCCATGAGCAAACAGAGTAGATCCAGATCAGCTGGCACATCCATGCCATGTGATCAGGATCATTGTAAGCTTTTTGAGTCAGTTATTTCTGACCAAGAAGCAAACTGTGACAGAGTATTTCCTGATCACTCACCAGGAATGTGCAATCTGATCTGGATCTACACTGTTCACATATGCCATTAAACTACCCATATGTATGGAGCATAGTGTTCCAACGGTTACTTTCAAACGTTAAAAAGCATTTAATGAAAGAAGTATTAAAATTGTTTTGTTTTGGAGTCATCCTTTTTTGTAGTAATCAAATTTATCAAATTTGAAAAATAAAAAACAACTGCATTTTCATCGTGATGTAAACTAACAAAATATATTTCTTTGGAAAGTTTACATCTTGTTAGAGAGTTAATACCTTGTCACATTAGTACAGTGTCGTGTTTACTGTCGTTTTTATGGATTATTTTATGAAATGTATGGGTACAGTACACAAGGACTAGTAGGAGCATGCTAATCTTGTGCATTGGTTCTGTATATTTCCAGTACATACAACCGTGATTGCATCACAACATTTTCTTTATATGAACTCAAAATTCATAATCCTGCATTGTGCCCATATTCACAGAACCCTTCCCCGGTATGTTATATATGCAACCCAGTGCTGCTTTTTGTTAGCAAAATATGAAGACAGACTGCTTAAACTTATAGTCTTATTCTTTTGAATTTGCTGGGAACAGCTTCCATGTACCATGTACCTTATATACAGTACTTTATGTTGACCTAATCCAGCATGTAAGTCTGCTGTCCTTGTAAGAATGTTTATAGTCAGTAAAGCTGCTAAATTAAGTACTGTGACTTAATACAGCATGTACAGTATATCTGGTGCAATTGCCAAAACATTTATATTAATTATATAGCTGCAACAATCCAAAAATATCTAAATGTGCTCTGACTGAAAATTGAATGCATGCATAAAGCCATAATTGATCCCACATGCTTGTTGCATTAATGCCATTATCTTGCATGAGTTCATCCTGCTCTATTAAATTGATCATCATCAAGTAGATGTTGAAACATGTAAAAATATCCTCTTGAACATTTTCTTGATGTTTGTATTTATTTCTGGTTCTCGGTTTGCAGGATACTTTCGATGCTGGGCTCCAGGCCTTTGAGAAGGAGGGGATCCAGACAATTACAGCACTTAAGGATCAACTGATCGCCTCCAAACATGCTCAGACTCCCGCCATTGAGAAACGCTACAGTGATGTCATTGCCAGGTAACACAGCTTTCATTATTATTAAAACAGTCTTTCCCAAGTTGCTGTATGTAATGGATGCAGATGTTGGATAATTAGTAAACATGTTGTTAAATTTTCAAGTAAAATTGAGATGAGGTTTCTCCAAGAAGAGCTGTATACATTTCATAAAATTGTTGATCTTTAATATTCCTTTGCTCCATATACATGCATTTTATCACATCCATGTTGTCTGATCAGGATCTGTCCTGTTCTCTTTTTGTTAAAAAATAACTTAATAATTAAAAGTGGGAACAATGCAGATCCTGATCAGACAACATGGATGTGCCAACTGATCTAGATCTACACTCCAACTGATCTGGATCTACATTATTCACCCATGCCATAAAGGCATATATATGCAGGAAAGGGCTAACTGACAAACTAGGTTGAACATTTCTTCCATATGACAAAGCTGTAAATACTGAAATAAAGGGCTTACTGAAAACTTAAGCATATAACAATTGTTTCACACAAAACCCACAATATATTTCTATTAATGTGAATTGTAGATGGCAGAAGTTGTTGATGGACTCTGAGCAGCGTAAGCAGACATTGTTACGTCTGCAGGACCAATATCGCCAGATAGAGGACCTCTACCTAGCTTTCGCTAAGAAGGCCTCCGCCTTCAACTCATGGTTTGAGAACGCTGAGGAAGATTTAACCGACCCCGTAAGATGTAACTCGGTAGAGGAAATCAGAGTAAGTGTTTTCATTTATTTGACAATTTTATTTATGATATAGCTAGCTAGCTTCCTGAAATTTCTAGAGGATTTCATCAGTTAAAATATTTTGCAAAAAAGGAATTACATTTTTTTTAATTACAGGATTGAGTCTGTATAACACAAGTATATGGATTTGAAGGAATTAAATTATGAACTTATTTTATATGGCACATCGAGACCTATAAGTTTCCATTAAATATTTTCAGGCAATAATTATATTTCATTAGGCCTTGACCAGAAAAATAATTTTTAAAAGTATGATTGATATGAATATCACATGGCATCTTCATTGTTTGAAGCATCTGCGAGACACCCACGAGCAGTTCAAGGCCTCGCTGTCAGCCGCCCAGGCTGACTTTAACCAACTAGCGGCCCTTGATAAGGAGATCAAGAGCTTCAACGTGGGGCCCAACCCCTACACCTGGTTCACCATGGAGGCACTGCAAGATACATGGAACAATCTGCAGAAAATCATCAAGGTATGTTGTCCACCAAATTGTAGGAGGGTTTACAACTGGTGTTCAAGTTCTGAAAACTGAGTTCAAACTTTAGCTTCTGATTGGTCAGTGGTCACTGTGGAGACCAATTTTTATGGCAGGTGCTTGAGATTGGAGACTGGTTTCCATTTTCACTTAAATCCTCTAAGATTTAGTAATATACACATATTTCTTTTCTCAGAGTTTTTTATTTACAAAGTATTGAAATAGGTATCATTGTGTTACGTAACAGTCAAAACATACATTGTATAAACTTTGCAATCATTGTTGGTAAAACTGTAATTCATAGCAGAGTCTGGTTGTATTAATTAATAGTTTCACTCCAACTATTAAAACTTGGTGGGGCAGCTTTATTTTCAAGATTCAAAATGAAGATATTTTTGAAGTCATTTTCTTTAAATCATTTATTTACCTATCCTGGTTGCGTAGTATTATTTGAGTTTATGTACTGCCCTCACAGTGAGCTGTTTTCACATACTGTTTATCAAGATAGAATGTACGCTGTATTACAGGAGAGAGACGTGGATCTGTCCAACGAGCAACAGAGACAGGAAGAGAATGATCAGCTGCGTAAACAGTTTGCCCAGGCTGCCAACGCCTTCCATGCCTGGCTCACCGACACCAGGTCAGTCAATATAGCTCTCACACTGGTTCCATAACAAACTCCTGCATTACATGTGTGTGTTGCACATTTGGAGACCAGAATTTCCTTTTTTCCTGGAAGTTAAAAAAGAAAAAAATCTGCCTCATTTTATAGAAATATTCTGTTTTTCAACATAAATTTTGTAAACTCCTAACTTTTAAAAGAATATCATGTTTGGAGATCTGAAGATAATAACAGGTTTGTCTGAAACCACTTAAGGAAATTAATTTTAAAGACTCCTTTAGTGTAGGAATTTAAATCAGGCTTTATTTGCAGTAACTTAGGTCAGTATGTACATTCCAGCTGAAACCCATGTGGGTTTCTTCCTGTCTGTACTACTGGTAAACAAGTAAACTAGCAAGTCTTGCTTATTCAAAGAATATATTTTTTACAGTGCTGCAGTAACTGTTTTATAATACAATGTACTTAATAAATATCAGCAAACTGCACATTTGCACTGAGGTAAATGCTATATCAAAGGGTTTGAAGTGAGATAAGCACTTCGATGGATACAAAAGGACTGTATAAATTAAGGGTGATATAGTTAACTATACGTTGTACGAGACAGCGGAGATACACTGTATAAATTAAGGGTGATATAGTTAACTATACGTTGTACGAGACAGCGGAGATACGATGTATTGTCTTACTGTTACAGGATGTGGCTGTTGGACGGAGGGTTATTATCGTTACTACCTACACTTTAGCATGATCTCTTCTCTATACATGTTTATACTAACTGCAACTTTCACACACTTTCTGGAAGTAGTCCCATACAGTAGGATGTAAAAAATACTGAATGTAATCACATAGTGACCTTCTTTTAGTAGACAACCTTCAGTGGTACATAACGGAGCTGTTGTAAACCTGACATGCCTAGAAGAAATACTGCCTTTGAAAATAAAATGTAAACAGTATTCTTTGAATTGTATGCTGAACTCTTTATTCTGTGGATGTAACCCATCCTAAGTGCCAAAATGTATATCCAGATCCCAAGGTTATAAAGCTGAGATTGGAAACCAGTCTCAAATCTCAAGCATCTGATTGGCTGAAATGGCGACCAGTCGCCATTTCAGCCAATCAGATGCTTGAGATTTGAGACTGGTTTCCAAGCTCTGTTTCATAACCTTGGGCACAGATCAACCAGCACATATGTGAAGTGTGATCAGGATCTACATTGGTGGGACATGGCATATGTGTTGTATGTATCCCATGGAATACAGGTGAGAGGGATAGAAGTTGAGTTGTGAAAGTTGCAGTTATTGTTACATTGAGCTGGTTTAGTGTTGTTTAGATGGCTTTGATGAATGCAACTATCTGATTTCAGTTTGAGACATGCTGACCCCTAGTCATGTACAATGCAGACCCCATAGTATTTTACTAGAGTTTGAAATCTGTTGCATTCTTAGACAAAACCATGAAGTTCTTGAGCTTGATTCTTTTCAATCTCAGATTTAAGATGAAATTGTTGAACTAAACTTGAACATAAATAGGAGATGTACATTGGTACTAAACTAATATCAAAATAGAATTCCTTTTTCTTGACATTTAAAAAGATCCTGTTTTTTTATATTACTGGAAATGATGACATTTTAATTATTTCCTGTGAAAAGTAAAATGAAATGAAAAGTCGAATTAAAATTTCAACATTCAAAGCATTGTTTATTACAAACTTTAAAGGGACTTACAAACAATCATGCCTTCATGTTGCCCCTCGCATATCTAGGAGATAGAGTTGCTTTGAGAATATGATTTATTGTGAAAACTAACTACAGAAGTTCATTGAAGTTTACTACTAGAAATGTTGCTGGCATATGACTTGTTTACTGTTTTACTCCATAGATACACTATTATTACATGGGCAAACAGTGTAGATCCGGATCAGCAGGCACACAGATGTGCTAGCTGGTCTGGATCTCCACTGATCACACACACATAAAGACATGTAGATGTATCTGTGGAAGAAAGGATTGAAGTTAGATTTTAGTGAGAACTGCATGGTGTTCCTGCATACTATGTACTCATGTTTTTGAATAACATAATACAATCAATTGTGTAAGGAAATTAATGGAGGAGACAATTTCTAAAAAATATATAATAAAAATCCAGAAAATGTTATGTGTATACCAGGAGGCTAGTTGAAGAATAATTAATTTAATGCAATCGTCTTATTAAACTTTTTTTTCTGCTTATGTGAAATATTTAGTATTGTTTTGATGACAAGTCCATGTGTTGTGTAGTTAGATATCTGGTGCTATGTTAAGCATCAGACTGTTATATAATGTTACATTGTTGATTACAGGGCATCAATGATGGAGGGATCTGGCACACTGGAAGACCAGCTTGAGGCTACCAAGGTAAGAGCACAAAAATCACTGTTTCGTTTCGCCCAGCAGCACATTATATTTGGTTGTAGGGTTTTCCATATATTGATATTGATATACACTGCAACTCCGTTATATCGCGATCCGTTATATCGCGATATCCAATATATCGCGCTTGGTCCGTGGATCCCAAATTTGTGTACATTTACAATGTATATGTTTGTTTATTCTTCGTGGGTGGTAAAAAAGATCAAATAATTAATCAACGTTGGCGACAATATCACGAAACGCACGCTTTTCCGTGCAGGGCGCACGCTTTTTCCGTGCAGGGATTTAAGAGGCGATGTACACGTTCACCAGCTGATACAATTTAACATCAAACGTATGAAATTAGATGAGCAGGAAACGTCAAAACAGTTTGTTGTTTTGACATTACCTGCTCGTCGACATATCACGGCGTGTTAATTACACAACGCCACGATATACATGCATCTGACAGCATAAACAAATGAATTCTCCATGTTTTAGCGCGATTATTTACTTATATCGCGCTCCGTTTATATCGCGGTTGGCGGGCTTGGACCCCGAGGTCCGCGATATAATGGAGTTGCAGTGTATAAAGTGCTCTGGGAAAGACTGCGAGTTATGAAAACTCTGAAAGCCATGATTTGAGCTGACTGAACAAAGCTCAAACAATTGTTGAAATAATGATTATAAAAAAGATCAAACTAAATCCATTAAAAAATAGAGTTGTTTCTGTCTCAAAATGATGCTTTAATTGATTATATTGTAATAAAGATAATGGGTAAAATGTCATTAAAAAGATCATGTAAACTTGTGGAAGTATAAGATTCAGGGCCTTTGCCTGTAAGACAGGGGTGAAGGTTATAGAGCCGAGATTGGAAACTAGTCTCAAATCTCAAGCATCTGATTGGCTGAAATGGCGACCAGTCGCCATTTCAGCCAATCAGATGCTTGAGATTTGAGACTGGTTTCCAAACTCAGTTTTATAACCTGCAACCCTGATGTATTATTGTAGAAAAACAGTCTTGTCATTTTCAGTATATCACATCTTCTAGAGAATGATCAATTAATAGCAGCAAAGTGTTATCTGATATCATTATTGGTAGAAAGGATGACTTTTAGCTGACTGTAAATATTAGGAAGATGACAAGGATATGTGCTAGGTTGTACTAAAATATCATCAAGAAGTCCAGGAAACTTGTCTGATTGCTATGAAGCCTATATATAACTAAACAAAGAAACTGCTTATATTCACAGAAAAAGGCGGTGGAGGTGAGGTCACAGAAAGGTCAGCTGAAGCGTATAGAGGACCTGGGTGCGGCCATGGAGGAACGACTTATCCTAGATAATAGGTATACATTATCATTGCCATCTATATACTTGGTGTTTGAATGCTATGTAAATAATGTTTATGTTTCTAGAGAGTATTCACTGGTCAAATATTTAAGTAAATACCTACACTGAAAGACTCGGAAGCACCGCTTTCCTGTAACTACCTTTTACCTTGTATTTTAAAGCTTTGTGAAAATGGAAAATTGTTTAGTTGATTGTACAGTTATGAAATGTTGATTTTTAAGACAACATTTTCCTAATAATAATTTCCCA
Organism: Corbicula japonica; assembly: GCA_038501625.1. Classification (NCBI taxonomy): domain Eukaryota; kingdom Metazoa; phylum Mollusca; class Bivalvia; order Venerida; family Cyrenidae; genus Corbicula; species Corbicula japonica. The sequence continues at coordinate 2,117,867 of JAZAYU010000024.1, forward strand.
ACAAATTTATGGACATGTCTTACATTAAAACTTTCAATGAAGCCAGTGATGTAAATTGGTCGTTCTGCAGTTAAGTTAAAAAAATATGCTTCTTTTAAGCTAATATAATTCATATTCATGTTGTACTTAGGTACACGGAGCACAGCACGGTGGGTCTGGCACAGCAGTGGGATCAGTTGGACCAGCTTGGCATGAGGATGCAGCACAACCTGGAGCAGCAGATCCAGGCACGAAACAGGAGCGGTGTGTCCGAAGACGCACTCCGAGAGTTCAGCATGATGTTCAAGTATGTTACCATTGTTAATCATTTCCCTTTCATCTTTTGATAATACATGTAGTCACATAATGTGTCAAGCAATATGTTTGAAATGCTATTTAGTCTGTTATTTTGTGTCTTAGTTATTGATAAATATGTTCATATAACCATAATGCAGAGTGATCACTTTTGGGGCTTTAGACTGAGGGTCATAGAACTTGAGATTGGAATCCAGCCTCAAATACTAAGCATCTGGTTGACTGAAATGAAGATGTCTTTTTTTGAGATCTGTCTCAAATCTCAAGCATCTGATTAGCTGAAATAGAGACTTATCTTTATTTCAGCCAATTAGATGCTTGAGATCCGATACTGGTTTTCATTCTTAGTTTTATGATCTTTGGCCCAGTATGTGGACTGCTGTTACTACTATCATGTATTTTATTGTATATTAAAAAAGTATTCTTTTACCAAAAAGTATAATATTTAATGTCCAACAATGTTTAAAACAAAGAGGTCTTATTAAAGTATTTTGCGAAAGAGGAAGGTGTTTTTGATGGGTTGTTTTATAATGTACACATGTTCTCCTACAGGCACTTTGACAAGGACAAGTCTGGCAAGCTGGACCACCAGGAGTTCAAGTCCTGTCTCCGAGCACTTGGTTACGATCTTCCTGTAGTGGAGGACGGACAGGTGGACCCAGAGTTCCAAGCTATACTCGACATGGTTGATCCTAACAGGTACGTCTTCACTGGAGAAGATACTTATTTTGTCTAACTAGTAACTGGTATGTTTCTTCCAGTAAATCAGTGGTTTCATTATCTCTTTGGGCCCAAAACAAACAAAATGCCATTAAATTAGCCAGGTTACATAGTAATTATTGCTGGGGGAAATCCCAGCTCCCAACCTTTTATTGAGCCTTCTGACAAAATCTCAGAGCTCATCACTTCTTATTGAGGCCACTGGTGAACAGTGTTGGAAAAGGAATATATAGTAATTAAAATTTTATTCTATATATTCAGCTATGTTGAATAACTTTTGTAATAGGTGAAAGAACATCAGTTGTGAAATTTCTGATGAGATCTAAGTAAATCAAGTATATCAATAAATATTATTCTTCTATTAGTTTATCTAGATATAAATTAAAGAATATAACTTAAAGTATTCATAGTCTGCCAGATGTTTGATATATTGAGCTTTGTATTGCAGAGATGGGCACGTGTCGCTACAGGAGTATATGGCGTTCATGATCAGTCGAGAGACGGAGAACGTGCAGTCGAGCTCGGAAGTGGAACAAGCTTTCCGAGCTCTAACCTCCGGAGAGAAACCATTCATTACATCACAAGAACTCTATGCCGTAAGTTGTACATTCAAAGGATTCATTCTTGAATATACCAAATACATGAAATAAATTGTTTTATACGTGCCACATTTACTTTTTTTTTAATTTTTGTAGCGGTTTATACACTGTGACTTGTTAGCACCCAGTACACAAAGGTGATATAATTTATGAGAATATATAGTGTTTCCATTAGCAACCTATTGTAAGCAGACTATTATCAATTTTCCCTCTGGTGGCTGCTTAAGGCAGATTTAACTGTTCAATATGTTTTGACAGTTAATTATACAGGACTCTGTTTCCGATCAGCTGGCACATTCATGGCATCTGATCAGGATCTACACTGTTCCCTTTTAGATTCATTAGGTTATTTAGATCAAGTTGTGAACAGAAGATCCATATCAGATGCACAGATGTGCTGGCTGATCTGAATCTACTAACATATACATGGGGTAAATGGTTAAGGTTTAGAGTTCCAGAGTATGGCCCTATCTAACTCTATACTTGGCATCACTCAGTTTTATGCAATTTGATGGATATGATTCGCATCCATTGCTTTTGTTCTTTCAGAATCTTACCAAGGAACAAGCGGACTATTGTATAGGTCGTATGAAACCTTATGTGGATCGGACGGGCCGTGTGATACCCGACGCCTACGACTACGCAGATTTTACACAGTCGATGTTCGTCAACTAGATGTTTCAGCAGCTTCATTACATATACAGCTTAGATATACAAACTTAGTAAAGTTCATATAATCACAGTACAGACTATATACGGTAGTCTATAACATAATCATTACATTAAATGTTCAAAATCAAACAGAGAAAACAGAATATGCCTAGACAGATAGAATAACCAGACTGAAAGTAAAGAAACTCTGAACTCAATGTTAGAGAAAACAAACTTAAGGAGAACAAAATAAGAAAAAAAACAACAGAGAAGAAGTGTCTATACAATCATGCTTTTGTATTGTTTTGTGTTTTTTATTCATAACAGCTTGATGTTGGTTGTGTTAAGGTTGAGGAGCAAATATTATTGTTGTTTTGTTTTATAGAAGATAAAGATATAGATCAAAGTTATACCTAGTGTGCCAGGTATTATAACACTGAACATTTTCTGCAAAGTGAAAGTTCTATGTACCATTATAAAATTCAGTACAAAAATGAAATATGGAATTAGAGAGATCAAACAATTTTATTTTTTGAAGTTTCCAGCTATACTGAAAATACACTTGTTTATGATATGATTTTTTAATTTATAAGAATTGAATTAAACCAAGTTTTTGGTCGCAAGTTTTTATAATAATAATGTTTCAACAACTTTAATCTACACATGTGAGAGAACAATTATTATTGTCTACAAGATCTGAATAAAAACCTTATTTAGACTTGTTGTTTCTTGTTGTATCTTATGCTGTTTAGCATACCGGTATATATCTGTTTCCCATGTGATGCAGTGGAGAGGTACATGTATTCAAATCCTGAAACAAACCAACATGAAGTAGTTTGATACCAAACATAATCAAACAAAAACCAAGAAATGTACCACTCTATAGAAAAGCGAACTGGCAGGATTTTAAAGCTCTTTCAAAAATGACATCTTAATAACCCATGAAAACATGTCGGTAGAAGAAATTTGGTTTTCATTTTTAGAAAAAATCTCTGAAGGTATTGGTTCTTTTATTCCTATCAAACGCATAGGTATGAAAACATCTCTCCCTTGGATAACACAAGAAATAAAATGCCTGATAAGAAAAAGAGACAAACTTTATAAAAAACAAAAAAGAGACAGAAGCCCAGCAAATAGAAATTATTTTAAAAACTTGAAACAAAAGATAAAAACTAAAATTAGTTCAGCTTATAATAATTACATTGAATATATTTTAGGTATCAACTCAGATGAAGAACAAAAGAAATTTGATAGTAAAAAATTATACAGTCTATTAAAATCTGCTAGACATGACTCTCAGGGCATTTCAACCCTTTTTGATACTATTACAAAGACATCTAAATCGAATAAATGTGATATTGCCAATATTTTGAATAACCAGTTTCAGTCTGTCTTCACCCCAGTTTCCCCCATAAAACTTTCTCAAACATGCATCACTAAAGTCTGGAATAATTTCAATGAAAAAGATATACCAGTTCAGTTTAGACAAAAGTATTCAAGCATGCCAACTATAAATATCTACATATGGTATCCTAAAACTACTTGAAAAACTGAATCCAAATAAAGCAGCAGGGCCAGACAATATAAAACCCCTAGTTCTAAAGGAACTTTGATTCCAAATTGCACCTGTACTTAGTATTCTGTTTAAAAAATCTCTTAACCAAGGCATACTTCCTAAAATTTGGACTTCAGCTAATGTAACACCTCTATTTAAAAAGGGAAACAAGGAAGATGCCGTTAACTACAGGCCTATTTCACTCACTTGTATACTCTGCAAAATCCTAGAGCATATAGTAGCGTCTAACATTACAAACCATTTTAATAAGTATAACATCATTTATGAACTTCAACATGGCTTTAGAGAGAAAAGATCCTGTGAAACTCAGCTTATTCAATTAGTGGATGATTTAGCCAGAAATATGACAAATGGACTACAGACATACCTCATACGTTTAGATTTTACTAAGGCTTTTGATAAAGTTAACCATCTCAAATTATTGTATAAATTACATGAACATGGTGTCACAGACTGTACTCTCTCTTGGATAAAATCTTTTCTAATTGGTCGTACTCAGCGTGTAGTCCTTGATGAAGAATTTTCATCTGAAGTACCGGTCACATCCGGCGTACCTCAAGGCTCGGTCCTCGGCCCATTGCTATTTTTATTATACATAAATGATTTGCCTGACTCAATCCAATCCCAGGTAAGGCTGTTTGCGGATGACACTGCTGTATACCTGGCAATTGTAAAGCAACAAGACTGTACCACTCTTCAGAACGACTTAAATAATTTAGAACTTTGGGAAAAGAAATGGGATATGGAATTCAATCCAAGTAAATATCAAGTGATCAATATAAGTAGGAACAAGCGCACCAAACTTTTTAATTATTCCCTTCATGGACACATACTAGAGCATGTTGACTCAGCAAAATATCTAGGAGTAACATTATCCAAAGACCTTTCATGGAACAAACATATTGACAACATCTCTTCTTCTGCAAACAAAACTTTAGGATTTATTCGAAGAAACATCAAAACTAAAAATGTTAAAATTCGTGAAACAGCTTTCAAAACTTTAGTAAGACCACAATTAGAATATGCATCTTCAGTTTGGAGTCCACATACTACCAAAAATATTCAAAAATTAGAACAGGTCCAAAGAAGGGTTACTAGGTGGGTCAATGGTGATTACTCTGGTTTCAGCAGTGTCACTCGCATGCAGCAGGAACTGGGATGGAAGACATTAGAACAACGACGTACGGACAACAGACTGATAATGTTTTATAAAATAATACATAATTTAGTAGCAGTTCCTTTACCACGGTACCTAAAGAGAGACCCACCAGAGTGACCAGACACATGCATTCCCTTTGTTATAGACAAATCCATACCACTGCAGATTACTACAAATTTTCATACTTTCCAAATACAATAATACTGTGGAACTCCCTGCCCACTATTGTAGTCATGCAGCCTAATCCTGCAAATTTCAAGAAGGCTTTACATGCAACAAACAGACCCTAAATGACTGGCGGTGTTTTTATCTTTTATCTGTCACTGCTGACTCTTAATCAGCCTTTTATCTTTTGCACTCTTTTCTTTTTAACACTTGCACAGACGCGCACCTGCCAATAATACCATTCATTTGGGAGTTCGGCAGTATAGACAGACAGACAGACAGACAGACAGACAGACAGACAGACAGACAGACAGACTTCAAAATGATTATAGAATGACTATCACTCCCCTGTGAAATGTGTACCAGTCAATGTTATACAGGTTAGTGTACTTAACAAGATGAGAAGAATTTATTTGAGAAGGAAAAGCATTTTTTTTAATTTATTGAACATGTTTGTTATTCACTCAACTGGCAGAATGTAGTCTTTATCTAGATGGAATTTAACTTCAAAATAAGCCAGTTTAAAGTTGTACTAAAAGGAATAGTCATACCTGCGAACCTTCATTCGTGCTCATGTGGGATTGACTCGAGATCGGGATAAAAAGTGGGAGATTGTTATTTAAGTTCTATGGTATATATCGTAAAATATTAAAGAGTGGGATGGGTGAGAATTTTATAATGGTTTATTGGATATGACTAACAGAGTTACTACAGATTAGCTGGCTCATCTGCGCTATCTGATAACACTGGGGGCTAACGCGTGTGACGACAAGTGATGCTCAACGACAGTGTGTGTACGTTGCAGGGTCTTTAGATTTTATTAATTAATGTTTACACATGAGTAATCTTTAGGTAAACGTGTATCTTACACTTGCACATATCACATTGCTTTCCACTAACGCTGATGTTCCCAGTTAATTCACCAAATCATAGAGCATTGATTTTTGTCGTCACATCACGACCAGGTACTTCAAATGTTCTTTTTTCATATCCTATTTTTGACGAAGAGACTGTCTCATAGATGTAAAACAAATATTCCTCTGGGTGGACCACTGCTCTTTGACTTGACTCATCATGTTTCACCGCCAAATGAAACACAGAAGTATCGACATACAGCATTGTCGATTCCCTGAAAACTATAAAATGATTTCGTTGATTATCACACGCATAAAATTCTACTTCGTTGAACATCATACACAGTCTCTGTGCAACACGCACACACCATCTAATGCTGAAAAACAGCCTTACTGGTGGTTTTTAATCAGAAACACAGAAGCAATAAGCGTATAATAATCATATCACATCATTTATACACAAAATTATAATTTTTTTTACATGTCATTAGTATTATCTTTGTGAAGTTAATATGTAGATCACTTTGTACAGGAAACTTTAAAATAAACTAGTTTCATGACATTATCTAAACTAAAGCACTTTGAATAACAACAAGAGGTGTCAGTTTATATTAAATAACATTTACCTTCATTATTGGATCTCCATAGGAAGTAAAATTAGTCCAAAATACACGAAAATGAAACAAGCACGCGATAAAAGTCGTCGTAATGTAAACAATTTTTCGATGTGCAACGTACACACACTGTCGTTGAGCATTAATTTGTCGTCACACGCGTTAGCCCACAGTGGATAATATGCGAACAGTGTTTATACATATCAGCTGGCACATCAGTGCCATCTTATCAGGATCAACACTGTTCGCATCTTGGTCAGAAATATCATAATGAATGAAAAGGCAAAGAGTGCATAGAGATGGCACGGATGTTCTGGATCTTCACGTCGCACATTGATAAGTCATCTCCCATGGGGTAAAGTGCTATTAAACATAAGGGATAGAAAAATCACTTCAAGGGTGGTAGTGTTGCATTCACGGCGCTAGTGCCGCGGCAGAAATTTGAGAAAAGAATACATTGGTGATCTGGTTAAGTTTAAGCAGTTAAAGATCTCTGAGACTGAGGCAGTTTGAATGGTTGACAAACTAAGCCAAGATCTTGCGCCGGCCAAAAGGTTTCAACCCAGTTATGTGAGAGTAGATCAAGGGTTTCCAACTGAGAGATGTTGGCAAATATTTGCGGCCATATCTGAATAGTGAATCGGCAATTTTGCTAACAAACCTGTCTTAGATATTAGTATAATAAAGATTCTTAGATGATGCAGATTGTTTAAGGCATTCCAAATTTGAAGGCAGACATTTTTGAGGAAATGAAAATTACAATTAATGGGCGATAACTGTACAGGTCGATTACTGCAACCTTGCTTGTTGTTGAAACTAACAAAGATATGAAAATAACTATGACCGATTTCTGTAGACTGGGCAATTCTTTTTGTCAAGAAGTGGTTGAAATTAGCAGTTCAAGGACCACTTCTCATAAGTAATAAAAAATGGCCGCCATTGTATTATGCCCATACAGTTTGAAGGCTGTCCAAATTATTAAGCAGAAAGTGTTTTTTCTGATCAAAAATCAACACATTCTGAGGGTGCATAACTGAGTGGAGCAGTCTGGCTGGATTCAAACATGATATTATGCCCATAACGATTCCGACCAAGTTTCTGATGGGTGCAAGTTTTTCGTGTTTTGCCGGAATTTCCGGGTTACTGAATCTTGGAGAGGTCATTTTTAGCTCACCTGTCACGAAGTGACAAGGTGAGCTTTTGTGACCGCCTGATGTCCGTCGTGCGTCGTCCGTCGTGCGTCGTCAACAATTGCTTCAATCGACTTCTTCTCTGAAACGGCTTGGCCAATTTTGATGAAACTTCACAGGAATAATGCTTAGATGATGCCCTTTCAATATTGTTCAAAAAATGGAATTCCAAGCAGAACTCTGGTTGCCATGGCAACCTAAAGGAAAAACTTTAAAAATCTTCTCTGAAACCACAAGGCATAGAGCTTAGATATTTGGCATTTAGCACCCTCTAGTGGAACTCTACAAAGATTGTTCAAATTATTTCCCTGGTGTCAAAGTTGGCCCCGCCCCAGGGGTCACTTCATTTAACATAGACTTATATAGGAAAAACTTTAAAAATCTTCTTGTCTGAAACCACAAGGCCTAGAGCTTAGATATTTGGCATTTAGCACCCTCATGTGGAACTCTACAAAGATTGTTCAAATTATTTCCCTGGAGTCAAAATTGGCCCAGCCCCAGGGGTCACTTCATTTTACATAAACTTATATAGGAAAAACTTTAAAAATCTTCTTGTCTGAAACCACAACGCCTAGAGCTTAGATATTTGGCATTTAGCACCCTGTAGTGGAACTCTACAAAGATTGTTCAAATTGTTTCTCTGGGGTCAAAATTGGCCCCGCCCCAGGGGTGACTTCATTGTACATAGACTTATATAGGAAATCTTTAAAAATCTTCTTCTCACAAACCACAATGCGTACAGCTTAGATATTTGGTAAGTAGCATTGTCTAATGAATGTCTACTAAATTTGTTCAAATTATGTCCCCTGGGCCAAAATCCGCCACGCCCTAGGGTTCTCTTGGTTTACATATAGTTATATAGGAAAAACATGAAAAATCATTTTTCTCCAAAACTAATAGGACTAGATCTTAGATATTTGGTGCTGAGTATTGTGTAGAGACCCTTTATCAACTTTGTTTAAAAGTTGGCACTGGGGTCAAAATTGTCCCCGCCCCGGGGGCCCTTAATAATGTGAAAAAGGCAAACTTTAAAAATCTTTCCACTGGAAACCTCAATGCCTAAAGCTTAGATATTTGGTATGTAGCATTGTCTAGTGGATGTCTACCAAGTCTGTTTAAATTATTTCCCCTGGGCCAAAATTTGCCACGCCCCAGGGTTCTCTTAGTTTACATTGATTTATATAGGAAAACATGAAAAATCATTTTTCTCCGAAACTAATAGGACTAGACCTTAGATATTTGGTTTTGAGTATTGTGAAGAGACCCTTTACCAACATTGTTTAAATGTTGGCCCTGGGGTCAGAATTGGCCCCATCCTGGGGGCTCTTAATAATATTATGTAAAAAAGGAAAACTTTAAAAATCTTCTTACTGGAAACCTCAATGCCTTAAGCTTAGATTTGGTATGTAGCATTGTCTAGTGGATGTCTACCAAGTTTGTTCAAATTATGTCCCCTGGGCCAAAATTGGCAACGCCCCAGGGTTCTCTTAATTTAAATTGATTTATATAGGAAAACATGAAAAATCATTTTTCTCCGAAACTTATAGGACTAGACCTTAGATATTTGGTTTTGAGTATTGTGAAGAGACCCTTTACCAACATTGTTTAAATGTTGGCCCTGGGGTCAATATTGGCCCCGCCCCGGGGGCCCTTTAATATGTAAAAAAGGCAATTTTTAAAAATCTTCTTACTGGAAACCTCAATGCCTTAAGCTTAGATATTTGGTATGTAGCATTGTCTAGTGGATATCTACCAAGTTTGTTCAAATTATGTCCCCTGGGCCAAAATTGGCAACGCCCCAGGGTTCTCTTAGTTTTGATTGATTTATATAGGAAAACATAAATAATCATTTTTCTCTGAAACTAATGCGATTAGACCTTAGATATTTCATGTTGAGTATTGTGAAGAGACCCTTTACCAACCTTGTTTAAATGTTGGCCCTGGGGTAAAACTGAGAGTACTTTTGTACTCAGGTGAGCGATATAGGGCCATCATGTCCCTCTTGTTTCCTATTCGCGTAAATTCGTTGAGATTAATTCATTAGTGTTGGGGGAAGGGGTCGTGAGGGTTCATCCGATTGTCACCAAATTATGTCATTCAACAACGATACAAACCGGACCACAATTATGTAATTACATGCATTGAACCAATAAAGATGTTTTCAAGTGCCATGCAAATGCATTTGCAATTGTAAGTCTAATAAAGTCGGAAACCAGTGAACGTAACTTGTCTGAAGTCTTCGCGACTGACCAGTTCTCCCTCTGTGTTATAATACTGTTGCAGCCATACCGACTGACCGACACTAACACTTATAATCGCACTATTGCCGTCCATGTTATTTTCTGCCGCACCACCAGCGCTAACCACATGATGTCCATCTAACAGAAGCTGCACGTTCGTTTTTCTGAGGTAATTGTGGATTGAAAATGTGAACAAGAGGGCCATGATGGCCCTGTATCGCTCACCTGAGTACAAAAGTACTTTCAGCTTTACCCCAGGGCCAACATTTAAATAATGCTGGTAAAGGGTCTCTTTACAATACTCAACACGAAATATCTAAGGTCTAGTCGCATTAGTTTCAGAGAACAAGGGGTGTAGTTTGACACTAGCAAACATTCTACATGTCTTCAGTTCTTACTATTTAGCTCTATGTAAAAATTGATAAGCCCCTGGGTGGGGCCAATTCGAGCCTGGGGTCATGATATGTATAAACGTGGTAAAGGTCCACAAAGTGATGTTACATGTAAAAATTCTAAGCTCTATGTGTTATGGTTCTAGAGAAGGACTTTTACAAGATTTTTCCTATATAATTCTATGTAAAATGGGCGACCCCTGTGGCGGGGCCAATTTTGACCCAAGGGCCATAATTTGAACAACTTTGTTAGACAATGTTTCATGCCAAATATCTAACCTCTAGCCATTGCGGTTTTGGAGAAGAAGATTTTTTAAGTTTTTGCTATATATTGATATAAGGAAAACCCATTACCTCTGGGGCGGGGCAAATTTTGACCCCAGGTCCATAATTTGAACAACTTTGTTAGAGGTCTATTAGACAATGTTTCATGCCAAATATCTAACCTCTGGCCATTGCGGTTTCGGAGAAGAAGATTTTTTAAGTTTTTGCAATATATTGATATAAGGAAAACCCATGACCTCTGGGGCGGGGCAAATTTTGACCCCAGGGCCATAATTTGAACAACTTTGTTAGAGGTCTATTAGACAATGTTTCATGCCAAATATCTAACCTCTGGCCATTGCGGTTTCGGAGAAGAAGATTTTTTAATTTTTTGCTATATATTGATATAAGGAAAACCCATGACCTCTGGGGCGGGGCAAATTTTGAACCCAGGGCTATAATTTTAACAATCTTGGTAGAGGACCACTAGGTGATGCTACACACCAAATATCAAAGTTCTAGGCCTTACAGTTTCAGAGAAGAAGATTTTTTAAGTTTTTGCTATATATTGATATAAGGAAAACCCATGACCTCTGGGGCGGGGCAAATTTTGACCCCAGGGCCATAATTTGAACAACTTTGTTAGAGGTCCATAAGACAATGTTTCATGTCAAATATCTCACTTCTAGCCATTGCGGTTTTGGAGAAGAAGATTTTTAAAGTTTTTGCTATATATTTATAAGGAAAACACATGACCCCACCCGGGCGGGGCCAATTGTGACCCCAGGGCTATAATTTGAACAATCTTGGTAGAGGACCACTAGGTGATGCTACACACCAAATATCAAAGTTCTAGGCCTTACGGTTTCAGAGAAGAAGATTTTTAAAAATTTCATGTTCAAAATCTATTTTTATCCTCTGTGACCTAGATAGGCAATGGACTGGAACCATTTGAACAATTTTGGTAAAGCTTCATGCAAGTAACATTCCTGCCAAGTTTCAGCAAGATTGGCCCAGGAGTTCAGGAGAAGAAGTCGTTTGAAGAAAAAGTTGACGACGCACGGACGGACGACGGACGACGGACATCAGGCGATCACAAAAGCTCGCCATGAGCACTTCGTGCTCAGGTGAGCTAAAAAATAGACCCCAGTTTGCGGGGCCGTGAAAACGCCTGTGTTAGTATTGTATACGCTGTCAGAATTAAAGAGAATCCGGTTGCATATAACTTTTGCTTCAAGACCAATAAGAAGAAGGTCGTGGTCGAGATAGGCAGAAAATGCGACATGTTTGCTGACACTTTGTGTACTTTCACTTTCTGACTGTAATGCCACTTGACGTGAATATTCCTTTCTCTTATTGATACGTTTCTGACTTGGAATGGTTGTTTTATAAGCAGGTCGGTTGAATTGTTTTTTATATTCAGTAGCATCGTTATATTTTCCAACCTTTTTATCGCGATTTCCGTTAATTTTTGTTCCCATGTCATATGACTCCTCAAGGAATTGCGTACAGTTCACACAGATGTTTGCATTTTCTAGAACTTTAGCACCAAACTTCCTTTGAAGAAATTCCGCCAACTGGTTAAACTTAATGATAGACGATTCGAGGTCCACGTTTGTCTGAATCAACCGGTCCTGGTCCTTTACTTTGTCTTGAAGACTTTCAACCACCCGGTTAAGCTGGTAAACGGAAGCCTCAAGAGCCACGATTTTAGTATTCTCCGATTTTAACTTTGTAATTTCCCGATCCTGCGCCGCAAGCCGGTTTTGCAAGTCTTCTACTTTATTGTTGATTTTACTCAAAGAAGACTCCAATTCACGAATGACTCTATTCTGGGTATTGACAGTATTAAGGACATGAAAAATTACATGTATATCGAAATCTTTGTTCTTGTCCGCTAGTTGTAAGTCAATCAGAACTTTACTTACTGGAACTTCAAGTTTGCTGCCGAAGCAGTAAGTTTCAAGAACAAAAACTTGCAAAAAGAGAGCTGCAAAACTGAAATAATGAAGTCCACACATATTCTGTTTAAGCACTACCAAAAATTATGTCACGAGGTTCAAGAGATAAGGCCACGTTTATAGTCCTGATGATATAAAACTGGGACACTAGGACATATGTGTACTTTTAAATTTGCATGAGAAAGCATATTTGTATCTCTGTTTTTTTCTGTTAGTGTATCTCTTTGTCCGTTACTAATGCCATTTTGCCTAAATGCTGAAAGACGGATTGTGAACTGATTATTTTGTCTAGGAACGATACGGAGTATAATTTCTAGCAGTTTTCTGATTCGTATATAGTAACACTCCTGATTAAGACCACCCTCAAATTAAAACCACCTCAATAATAAGACCAATATTCAGGTGTCCCATTTTACAGTTTTGCACTATTTTCTACCCTGAAATAAAGACCACCTCACTATTAAGACCAGTTTTTCCAGTCCCAAAGGTGGTCTTAAAAGCAAGTTTCACTATATAGTGTAAAATTTAAAATTCTACTCAAAATAGAGTCATTGCTCTCAAGAAAACTATCAAAATCTCTCGAACGGCAAAAACAGTTCAATAAAACTTTGCACAAATAAATATTATTTACGTAACTATCAATTAAACTTTGCACAAAGGAATGTTAGTAATGTTCTTTATCAATTAAACTTTGCAGAAATAAATGTTATTAATGTAACTTTACCAAATAAACTACAGAAATAAATGTTATTAATGTAATGTGGGGTAGGAGGACGTGGCGGTGTCGCACTTGGTCAGCCTTCCTAGACATATTAGTTACCCCATGTTGCAATGGCGGTGCCGCTTCAATTCCCAATTTAAGTTTCGTCCAGTTTTGAAACAAATTTCGTTTCATGATATTTCCCGGTCGGTCTTTTCAAATCAGATTAATTGCTCTGCGTTTGCTAGAATTCTCAGTATATTTGCTATTTTGAATATGTATTTATAGTGTCGATTAAGACTAAATTGTTGTTTTAATAATTTTTATTTCGATAAATATTTTAGTATGAAAAATTGCATTATGTTTTATAATTTCCGTAATTTTCATGTTATTTTAATGTTGAAATCAGCGTGATACATGTTATCCGTCTAGGGCTGCCTAGGGCAAGAGAAACCCAGTAAAGGTGACTTGTCTGTATTCGGGAGTACTAATTAACTGTCCGTCTTGATCAGTTATTTGCTCCAGCCAAACACTTTGACCCACGTTGACATGAATTATGGCACTGTTGCTAGCCATGTTGTTTTCTAGGTTAGGTGATTGTGCTACTACTCCCACAACATTTTGCCCATCTAGCACCAATCGGACATTTGTTTCACGGTCCTGATTATGTATAGTGAACGTGAAGAAGTAGGTCCCAGTTGTTGGAGCCGTAAAGATGCCATTGAAGGAATTGTAACTAGTGCCCTCATTGTGGAGAATGCGGTTGCATTTGATAGTAGTATCCGCCGCAATGTGTTGCAGTTCGTGGTCAAGATAAGCCGAAAAAGCGACTCGTTGACTGTTAAATTGTCTTCTGTTGCGGGAAATTGCATCTTGCTGATCAATCTTGTCTTTAATTGATCCTGTTCTATAATTCCTCTGTGAGTGCGGTGGTTTTCTAATTATTTTCATAAACTGAGGGTCCACGTTTTTAGCTTTTCCCGATTCGTTGTCAACTTGAGCTTCAAGCTTTCCAATATTTTGTTGTTCCGAAGCTACTTGTATCGAGCTAACTTTGTTTGTGAAATCTGCTTTATGTGCTGATGTCTTCTGTGTCATGAAACTGTCAACCTCAGCTCGAAGTTTTGTGTTCTCGCGCACTTGGAAGTCCATTTGTTGCCGTAAACCATCGACAATTCTGTTGAGATTATTCACAGAGGATTCCAATTTAACGATTCTCTGTTGTTGGTTATCCATGTGGGCTAGTAATTTAGTTATCAAATCCGAACTTTCTGAATTATCACCGAAGTGTGAAGTACTCCATGTCGTTTTTGGTAGCTCTTTGTCAATGTCTGTTTCTATACCATGAGTTGCACAAGCACACAGTTTCAAAAGGAACATTGAAAACAATAAGAGCATATTTCGACACATCTCGTTTGCTTTAAAACGTGCCAATATGTGGTAAAATTGTGATGAAAGACAGATAAGGAAACTAGGATGTTTGAGAACTGGAACATGCACAAATTATGTTAATTGTTTTAAGGCGTTACTCCTTGTGTGTCTTTGTTTTACATTCGTTGATATAGGTCATAAAATTTTCAAAACATTCTTTTTCATTACTGTGGTTTACAGATACTCCTTTTCAAAAAAAACTTTTTCTGTCACGCAAATATTACGGTCATTAAGGTATCGCAAACATTGCAAATGGCGAAAACAGAGTAAAATTTCAAATAATGATTTTTGGGGAAAATACTTATTGCCACCTAGATTTTAGTAAATAAATGTATTTAGCTATGGATGTAGTAAATGCTTGCAAGCTCAATTTAGTCTAATTCATGTTCTAATTACCAAGCACATACTAAAACAAAAGAAAAACCATTTGCATGAGAACTCTGAAACTCATGAACAATATACCTAACAACCTCACACTTGCCCCAACAGGTTCTCATATCACAAAACAAGTGCAAGTTGTCTTGGTGAAATAACTACAACCAACCAATTGGCTCAACAATATTGCATGCAAAAGCACACAAACATATAAAAAGACGTTCTTCAACGAAACGGAGATCGGTAAAGTTTACACATGTTAGTCCTCTCGGTGGGGTAAGGTCAACAACAATGGGTTCGGAACTTACCTCTTTGCTCGCATGCCTTGAGTTATCATCAGCCTTAACAACACCGTAATATGTCATAACATGTACTATACTTAATTAAGTTAGAGAACGTAAAAAGTGCCTGCATTCCGAAATTTTGAAACCTCCTGATATAGATGTTCTATTTGATGCGTCATATAATGCTATGTAATAGTTTCTTATTCCCGAGAAGTAGTCTTGAAATCCGTTCCAGGAAAAGCCAAGAGAATACGGGAGTGAAATGCTTTGTTTCGATATCAAGCTGTATTGAACACGATTCCGGCGTATCCATGTCAACTGCAAACCGATCAGATATGGCGGTTGTATGGAAACCGACGTTGTTATAGGCTGTGACGGTGAAGAAATACTTTGTTCCATGAGATGTTTGTTGCTAGTTTTACCTTTGTCACAGGAAGAACATCATAAGCAGCAAAACAAACCTATAAATAAATAGTCTCTCGAAAAGCAAAGGTAATATAACGACAATCAAGTAGATAAGAGATAAGTAAGTATGCTACTGTTTCTGGCACTTCAATGCGACTATTTTGAAGACCCTCGCAGACTTCCAGGAATCCCGTTGCCAATAGTTTTCTCCCAACCCCACTCCCCAACCCACCACCCATTTTATACTGCTACAATATACAGTGTATATGGAAGTTGAGTTTCTTTCAAGAAATGATATGTAAATTAAGTGTGGGTAAGAGTCTACTTAATCACTATCTGAAAATTTATACGTCTATAACCCACACTAAATGTTTACATGTTCCGCAACAATGAGTTAAAGGTATCTCACTAAATGTAAACATTCATTTTGTGACACGCGATAAACATTATACGTAAATATTTGATGTCTGAAATGTTTAATCAAATACATCAGCTTAATATTCGTTCATTTTAAATAAAACTTACTTTACAAACAAGAAGGAAATTATGCCGAGTCTTTTGCATCGGTCTGCGACTGTTTCCAAAACTCTCGCAGACTTCCAGACTTCAATAACTCCAACCCACCCATCGGCTCAACAATGTTGCATGCAAAAGCACACAAACATATAAAACATAAGAAGCTAATAGCATTGTAAAGCCAAAGGGCGGGTACTCAATGATCTTACCGAAACCTCAGCTCCTGCAGTAAAATCAACAAGAACACGATGACAGGGATAAAAGAAACAAATCGAGCTTCTAGGTTCTTTTAAGAAAAGATTTCCCCATAAACCTTCATAAACTCTTAAACCCATGCCACCGTCGTGCAGCCAAAGAGGTAAGCATAATGATCAACTGTAGATGGGTTAATCACCAGGCCTGCAGAGCGCTATAAAATAACATGTTGGTAACCTTTTTTTTTAAATTTACAGTTGGTTTTTACGAATAACCGGGAGAAATTAACATTGCCTTTTTATCTTCTTAAGTTTATAAATTTAATCGCCGTAAAAAACTTGCGGTGAAATACATTGTTGCAATACTTGCTAAAGGTTTTCCTTAAATTTGTGATACCGATGACCTTGTTTTAAAAGTTTTTCTGTAATGCAAAGATTACGTTCATTGAAATCATTCACATCGTTGCAAGCTCTTGCAAAGCGAACAAGCTGTGAGACATAAACCCCGTAAGATGTTAATCGCCGTCTAAAAACGGAACATTTACTCAATTAAAATTAAAACTACTTTAGATATCACCTAGAAACTTGGAATATATATTCACCATCAAAATCTACATAAGTACCAACAAGAATAAGAAAATTGAAACTACATTAGATATCACCTAGAAACTTGGAATATATATTCACCATCAAAATCTACATCATTACCAACAAGAACCATAATAACCTGGATAATAAAAATTAACTTTATGAAGTCTTGTATAGCATGGTCGCGAAAACTAATGACATTTGCATTTTTTGTATTTCATTTCAAAATAAATCAAATGAATGACTTAAATTTAATAAACTAACCAATCTTGAAATATTTTACTACATTTTACATTTTAAACAATCTTTAAATTTCATAAAAAATATTTTCTATAGTTATAATCACGATCCTTGCCAAAAAACCAAACTGTTAACATAAGAAACATAAAATAAATCAGAAAACTCAGAACTTCAACCATTTGGGTTTTTATTCAAAACCAGAATAATCTGCAAATTATAGTAAAATTTGCAGACGCCAATGATCGGTCTTAATTGAACCCCACCAACCAGACTCTCAATTCGTCAGGTGGACAGTGGTTGTGAAATAACCGTTTTTCAATTGACAGAATTGTAATATCGTAACTGGGGAAGTAGCTTGCAGCTATTGTTGAGAGGAGACACATGTTTGCTTGGACAATAAACAGGATGGCATAGCCTTTATTGTTTAAAAAAGAGTAAAACATGCATATAAGGCATAGCGGGATAATTAGAGAGTAGCGGAAGTACAGAAATCGAGATCAAAGCGTAGCGCTCACGATATGCTTAAATGGGCTGGGGAGAACCCTGTTACTAACTTATCAACATGATCTATAACTTTATCGGAAATATTTTTTAAGTTATGCCCCTTTTGCATTTAGTTTTTGTATTAAAATATGCACTTGGTCCATAACTTTAAAACTACATGAGATATTGACTTGACACTTGGAATATACTATATAGTAATTATCATAATCTTTGTTGAAATACTATCAGAATTTCTACATGCTTTTCTCAATTTGTTTAAATAGATGAAAAGGGAACTTTGAAGACTCTAGACCACGACAAATATGAAAATATTGCAGGCTCAGTTTGATTGAGCCTGTTCATGGGCAGTAATGGAAATGCTTATTACTGCCCACGCCGCCTAGCCCCGGGTTGAGCGCAACTCAATATTTACACCAATCAATTGTAACCTTTTCCACATCATAATTATATTGAAATCATTGATAAGTTTTTTGTTGAGTAATAAAATTTACATAAAGTGTTTTAGGGCGAGATATATACGAAACGTTTAGTGATATAGACGAGAGGGGCATAACATGCATAAAGGTGGTTTTTATAAATGGAGTTTAAACTGCAAGTTAGCTTCAACAAAGCTGATTTATTACATTTGTCAGGCTCCCTTCTAGCGATAATAAACATAAAATATACAGCTTATTTCACATGCTTTGATGTTTAGTAACTTATAAAAAAGATTTTAAACACATTCTTTAGATAGCACGTGTTTGGTTCCACAGGTAACTCAGAAATTATCTAACTGATGAAGTAAATGGGGTTTAAAAAACATTTTTTTCACTGTCTGAAAATGTGTAGAAGAGTTTAAAAAATAAACGACTTTTTGATAGCTCAACTTCTAAAATATGTGTTTTTATTAAGAAATATATGTGTTTTTATCACATGACTAATGAGATGATATTAGAGAATTTTAGAATGTCAACACTGTTGAATATCAAGTAAATCCAAATATTTGTACATTATATATTTATATATAAAACATCATAATTATATTGAAATCATTGAACCTTACTTGAGCTGTGTTTTGTGAGTGTGGCGATCCCTGATATGCATATTTCACCTTTTTTACAGTTCACGTATTTTTTTCTTCGTTAATTGTTTGTGGTGATTTTTTGTCGAATTTGACATGAAATATCCTTTCCTCTCTTCTTTTTCGCTAATTGAGAAGACAGAAAATATCCAATTAGGTGAACATTATTATTTCAATTTGTATATAACTTTGTGTAAATTAATTAATTATTATGTGGAAAAGGTTGCAAATGTTTTTGTTTTTAGCTCACCTGAGCACGAAGTGCTCATGGTGAGCTTTTGTGATCGCCTGATGTCCGTCGTCCGTCGTCCGTCCGTGTGTCGTCAACTTTTTCTTCAAACGACTTCTTCTCCTGCACTCCTGGGCCAATCTTGCTGAAACTTTGCAGGAATGTTCCTTGCATGAAGCTCTTCCAAAGTTGTTCAAAGAAATCAATTCCATGCAGAACTCTGGTTGCCATGGCAACCGAAAGGAAAAACTTTAAAAATCTTCTTGTCTGAAACCACAAGGCCTAGAGCTTAGATATTTGGCATTAAGCATCCTCTAGTGGAACTCTACAAAGATTGTTCAAATTATTTCCATGGGGTCAAAATTGGCCCCGCCCCAGGGGTCACTTCATTTTGCATAGACTTATATAGGAAAAACTTTAAATATCTTCTTGTCTGAAACCACAAGGCCTAGAGCTTAGATATTTGGCACTTAGCACCCTCTAGTGGAACTCTACAAAGCTTGTTCAAATTATTTACCTGGGGTCAAAATTGGCCCCGCCCCAGGGGTCACTTCATTTAACAAAGACTTATATAGGAAAAACTTTAAAAATCTTCTTGTCTGAAACCACAAGGCCTAGAGCTTAGATATTTGGCATTTAGCATCCTCTAGTGGAACTCTACAAAGATTGTTCGAATTATTTCCCTGGGGTCAAAATTGGCCCTGCCCCAGGGGTCACTTCATTTTGCATAGACTTATATAGGAAAAACTTCAAAAATCTTCTTGTCTGAAACCACAAGGCCTAGAGCTTAGATATTTGGCATTTAGCACCCTCTAGTGGAACTCTACAAAGATTGTTCAAATGATTTCCCTGGGGTCAATTGGCCCCGCCCAAGGGGTCACTTCATTTTACATAGACTTATATACTAATATAGGAAAAACTTTAAAAATCTTCTTGTCTGAAACCACAAGGCCAAGAGCTTAGATATTTGGCATTTAGCATCCTCTAATGGAACTCTACAAAGATTGTTCAAATTATTTCCCAGGGGTGTAAATTGGCCCCGCCCCAGGGGTCACTTCATTTTATATAGACTTGTATAGGAAACACTTTAAAAATCTTCTTGTCTGAAACCACATGGCCTAGAGCTTAGATATTTGGCATTAAGCATCCTCTAGTGGAACTCTACAAAGATTGTTCAAATTATTTCCCTGGGGCCAAAATTGGCCCCACCCCAGGGGTCACTTCATTTTGCATAGACTTATATAGGAAAAACTTTAAAAATCTTCTTGTCTGAAACCACAAGGCCTAGAGCTTAGATATTTAGCATTTAGCACCCTCTAGTGGAACTCTACAAAGATTGTTCAAATTATTTCCATGGGGTCAAAATTGGCCCCGCCCCAGGGGTCACTTCATTTTATATAGACTTATATAGGAAAAACTTTAAAAATCTTCTTGCCTGAAACCACAAGGCCTAGAGCTTAGATATTTGGCATTTAGCATCCTCTAGTGGAACTCTACAAAGATTGTTCAAATTATTTCCATGGGGTCAAAATTGGCCCCGCCCCAGGGGTCACTTCATTTTGCATAGACTTATATAGGAAAAACTTTAAAAAATCTTCTTGTCTGAAACCACAAGGCCTAGAGCTTAGATATTTGGCATTTAGCATCCTCTATTGGAACTCTTCAAAGATTGTTCAAATGATTTCCCTGGGGTCAAAATTGGCCCCGCTCCAGGGGTCACTTCATTTTACATAGACTTGTATAGGAAAAACTTTAAAAATCTTCTTGTCTGAAACCACAAGCTGAGAGTACTTTTGTAGTCAGGTGAGCGATATAGGGCCATCATGGCCCTCTTGTTTTTTAAATTGACAGAAGCAAGTAGAAATGTTGATAGTATTCCAACAAATAGACAAAAGTAAGTATAAAATCTCGAAAGAATTACTCACTTCTCGAGGCCTTTTAACGCTTCCGTACTTACCATTTACTTCTTAATATTAGTTTTTTTCACATAAATGTTTGGCCATATTATTGTTATTCTTTTAATCTTTAAATTGCATTTATTTCTAATGAATCGAATATTCGAGCGCGCTGTCACCTCTGACATCTCTTGTTAAAATTGCTTTAACAAAACAAATTCAAGTGCATCTTCTTTTGCAAAACAATTCCACATGTGTTTACCTTTAGGACAATTTAATATCTACATGTAAAACAATCTAAATTGTGTGTGATGGTATTTGTAATGTGTTTTAAAATACATTATATTCAAGGTTTTATTTTTTTTAAATAATGCTCTTGATGAAACATTATATATGATAATTTATTATTCGTATTTGTATTTTTATTAAAAACTGTTTAATTTGATAACTAAAATACACTACTTACCAGGTACCACAAGCCATTGAAATTGTAATAAATATTCATCTTTCCCCAATTACCTGATTTTCTAATCATGATTTAATTATGTAGAAGCATAAAAATAACTTATTAAGGTATTAAGAATGCAAGAAAAACATTATTTTATTTTGACACCTCTTAATTTGCAACAAATTAGATCGACATTAAAGCTTAATCGCACGGCTTTAAAATACTTTTTTGTTATATAAAACGCACTTTAAGATCCTTTAGGTCAGAGACCACTAAATAGTTTCCCATAGAGTTACATTATAAGGTCGTCCTCCTGTGATTTAGTTTACATGACTTTTTTTCAAAACTACCACAGATTAGCAAAGTGGTACTCTTGGGCAAAGCAAAATGGACAGATATTAGGATCTGTACTAACTCGTTCTCTCAGCATTTAAACCGAAAGTAATCACCCTCAGAATGTATACAAATATTAAACCCGAAATAAGAAAAGAACCAATTAATTAAAGTGCCAAAAATCACCTTTCAAACAGTGATTTAAAATTCAATTTTATTTAAAAGTATCTAATTTAAATCATTTTACATTTTTGAAAACAAAAACTTATTTTTATTCTCTACAGTATAGTTTTGGCTAATGAATCTTTGAAAATAAAGTTAGCCCGAATCGTCCTAGACAAAATTGTCCAATCCGCGACAGGCTTTTCTATTTACTGTCCTCTGACCTTAATGCACGACATGTAATGTATAATAGACCGGATAATATGTGAACATCGCCCAAAAGCAAAAAAGAGAAAACAATGGCGGATAGAGTACTTGAAATATGTATTATTTCGTTTGTCATTTCTTCAGTATCTTCGTGCTGGATGTGTTCATGGTCTCCATGGGGTTCTTGGAGTGCTTGTAGCAGAACTTGTGGTGGTGGAGAGAAATATCGACAGCGGCCAATATGTTGCTGGATTGGTGAGAATGTAGATTCCTGTCGACGACGTTGTGGCAAATCCAAGATTGAAGCGGAGGAAAGGGCAAGCTGTAATACATATTGTTTAAACGGCGGAAATTTTATCGCAGGATCGTGTGTATGTCCAGATACTTTTTACGACAGCTGCTGTGGTAGCGGTAAGTGTTTTAGTGTTAAAACGATCATATTTTATTACCGGGTATTATGTTTAAAACGGTGTCTTGAATTCAGTCTACATTTAGGTGTTTAACTGTGATACTTAATGAACGTCCTTGAATAAAGTCATCCCGAAACAAACAAAAAGTGATGCGATGATATGTTGATAACACTGCTTTAGGATAGGGTCAAGTTCTGTCCGAGTCCAGATTGTATTGTACCTTTGCGTTCCAAGTCTATTACCTCTCATGTTCCTATTTCGTTAATTTCAGAGGTCATTTTGCAAATTTATCAAATTATAAACATGTACTCTCTAAAATATGTTTTACTCGTTATATTGCCCTTTCTTAGAGTTTGGCCGTTAAGGTGGTATCATTTGTTGTAGAAGAGTTGACATGGGTTGGGTGTGTGAGATCCTAATTTCATGAAAGTAAATTTGTTTTTCTGACATAAAAGCTTCTTGTAGCTTTATTTATCATTTACAGAGCTGAGCACATGAATGTTAAATGTGATGTAAAAGTCAAAATAAAAGAGAAATTTATAGCAATTTCTTACCTTGAAAAGAAACTTTCTGTGGGAGTTCAAACTTTCTATATTTCCACTGTTGTGAATAATTACTGCCACAGAAAGACAGGCAATAACAATTTATAGGACATTACTTTCATTTCAATCTTCACTTCAAAAGGCAGATTATAGTGTGTGGTCACTTTGGGAAATTGTTGTTTTTGTACATTTCTGCTACTGCTTAGTGGATAATATTCTAAGACATTGATGTCCTTATTATGGACTGTCTTCCTGTGGCAGCAATTGGACTCCCACAGAAAGTCTGATGTCAAGGTAAGAAATTACTACACTTTCACTTTTATTTTGTTTTTACATGACATTTAACACTCATATGCCTAATAAAAGATATGTGAAGCCACAAGAAGTTGGAAAGTCAGAACACAAATGAACTTTTATAAAATCATAGTTTCACACACCCAACCTACTTCAGCTCTTTGATACCTCCATAAGGGAGATTGTATTTTCTGAATGTGACTATTCTTGATATTTATTAATCTGTAATTCAATTTCGGATCAGGACTTTTTCTGAGCATCGTTTTTTTAACTTGTGTTTTGTTGCCTGCAATATGTGTATAGCGACTTGTCATTTAGGTGATAATGAGGCAACCCTAATAAGCGAGACTTTTTGAAACCACTGGGCAACGTTTAAAATACAAAAAGGAAACACTTTTTAGACGGCCATTTAGTCACCATATTATATATCTGCATTTAATACTTCACTTTCAAAACCCAATTAAACCTTTGTCGCTTGTTCTCTCAACTGCACCTTAGGCTACGAGTAAACAATTATGTATACATTTAAGATAATGTTTTTCTATTAAGTACAATTGTGTCTGTCACTTTTGGTTAGATTTGCTGATAAATCCTGTTATTGGATATGTTCCTTTCTGTGCCGGACTTGTTCTTTGTGAAATCTGTTATTTTGAAATATATATTGAAACAGACAAAACCTATCATTTCATTATCTTTTTCTTGAGTGAATGAATAGTATTACAGAAAATGCTAAATTTGTAAAGACATTTGAAATGTGAGGAGATTGCCAAAATGATAATGTTAACTCAGTCGTCATTATGTCGCTACTCGAGAATTAACACAATATTAAAACTAGGAAGTCGTCCTGATTAGGGCGTTTTCAAATCATCGTAAACAGATTAATCTTTACAACTTATAGTAATATAACATTTGTAAAATTTATGCATTTTTGTGATTGAACACCAATGATTCACACGGCCGACTGAAATTTCCCAGTTCAAATGTGGAAACATACCTAATTTGAATATCAGTATCAGTATCAGCTACTAATAAGAGAAGCAGGAATGAACAAAAAGAAGAAAAGGGATCTTTGAAAGCAACCGAACATGACAAAAATGAACCTTTTGCAGGTTCGGTTTGATTGAGCCTGTTTATAGGCAGAAATGAAAATTCTTATTAGTGTTAACGCCGCCTAGCCGGGGTTGAGAGCAACGCTGTTAAACCTGTAAAAAGTACCATTTTAATTCATTAAGACCATTAAGGTCACATACTTCAATTTTTGAAAAGAAAGATAATCATTCATCAATAAAATCTAAAAGTAAGCAAAAATGAATTGTCTGTAGAAAGTTACCATTTAGTTGTAATGCAGGGGTACGGGACGTGGCACTGCTTCCGAAGACAGTTAAGCGAGGATAATGCAAGGAAAGTGCCTTCATACTGTATTAATTTTTATTTAAATAGATGAAAAGGGAACTGAAGACCCTCGAACACGACAAATATGAAAATATTGCAGTTTCGGTGTGATTGAGCCTGTTCATGGACAATAATGGAAATGCTTATTACTACCCACGCCGCCTAGCCCCGGGTTGAGCGCAACTCAATATTTACACCAATAAACAGTACAATTTTGATCCATCCCAAACGATGGTAAAGTCCACCTTTGCTTTCTGCGACCAGATGCATAAGGTACCCTCGACACTTTATTTCAAAAATGCATTTTGAAACAAAAATGTTATTGAAGGTTTATACAGTTTGGGTAACGTAAACACGCCAAAATATGGTAAATATGGTATTTTAGGCTGATTTTCAGACATCTGGGCACTGCCATGTTGGGTTTAGCATTTTATCTTGTCAAAATAACATTTTTTTTTTCGACTTGGCTCGTCCCCAATAAGCAACCCACACGCTCGGAAGAAAACAGGACTTGCCATTTTCTAGCATTCCCTTTTTGGCGTTATCTGGATAACTTTACTGAACGGGGTTTTCATAAAGCACATGCATATTCACAGATTTGATTACAGAGAATGGTTATTTTCTTGGATTGTTCATGTTACTTATTTATTTACCACCTGAATATTAGCAGATTAAGTTTGAATATCATTTCTGATGTAATTAAATACGACAACATATCCAGTTTCCTTTACATGAACTACATCATAGTGCACGCGCTAAATGACACCGTTGTATTATTGTTTTTTGTAAAGTATAGGTATACAGTTATGAAAATTTCTTTTAAAAGCATATCCCTGACATATTGCAATTCGAAATGCAGTTATTATTTGGAGTGTAATGTTCAGCAATCTGTAGAATCTGGTCTCAACCTTAATAAAGAAATAAAGGAAATCATATTTCATTTGAGTTAATATTAACTAAGACACTGCCTCAATGCGAGCTCTAGTATTTAACTCTTTTATTCAATAAATTTTAACTTGATGCTTCTGAATGATTGAACTAACTTCTAACATGATTTAATAAACCAAAATGAAAAGAAAATTAGAATGTGTCCTCGGACAGTTATGCACCCACTGCTGCAACAACATTTGTAATATACAAGGACCATAACTCTGGTCAAAATGGTCGCACAAAAAATCCTCTCTCTACGATCATCTTCACATCCTTCTTGATCATCTGTGCAAGTTTGAAATAAATCCGATTGATAGTTAAGGAGAAGTTGATACCATAATATTTGGGGAACATACGGACGGACGGACGAGTGCAACTCTATATGCCTCCCACTTTGTTGGGGCATAAAAAAAGCTTTCATTTGGTTTGTTACACTTCAGCAACAAGAAATGCATTTTACTATCTTTAGTCCACCAGGCAACCTTGGTAGCTTGGTTGGTAGAGCATCACCATGGTTAACTGGATCTAAGGTTCGAGTCCTGGTCGAGGTAAAACGTTTCTGGCATACGAAAAAAGGAATATCTCCATTTAACGAAAATTGTCTTACATAAAATTAGTAGTACGAAAGATTGTTTTGCAGAATTATCAATATTAAATCTTTTAATGTTATTGTTTCGCTTATGTTAGCTGGTAGACACATAAAAGTCCTAGTGTCCGTCTGTATCGTTGTCCAGTAGTCCCCCAACTCAAACATGAAAGGTAATGTTGCAAGTAACTATAAAGTACTGGTCCTATTCACTAAACACTTTAATTTATCATATCCGTTAACAAAGCCATCGGTGACAACAATAATGATAACTCCTTTTGTAGTATTGTTTGAGTTACGCTCCTTTCAAATGCAACTTTAACATGAAACTTAATGTTGCCTATAACTTTGAAAGTACTTGTCCTATTCACCTATTTCTTGGAATTTCATCTGCATGAACAAAGCAATCACAGACAACAAGAATTATAACTGCTATATCACTATCTTTAGTTATGCTCCTTTCAAATGCATTTTAGGCCACACAGTTGTTCTGAGGAACATCAAATTCTGGTTGTCATTGCTGTTAGTGAAACAATAACAACAAACATAGGATTTTAAATTTAAGTGAGAACCTGGATTTAAAAAATTAAACTGTTATCGTATGCAAAGAAAATTCTTTTTATGACTGTAACGGATCCTTCTCAGATATTTGGAACTGACACTGTTAAATAAAAGTTGAATTAACTGAGCAAAGAAAGTCACATATTTTGGATAAGCAAGCAATTCGGATACAAAAGTTTCATTGTGTGTCAATATTTAGCAAAGTTTCTGGCATTATTTGCAAATGTATCGGAATGGATTTTTCCCGCAAAGTATTTGTCAAAATCATTTTATCATTCTGTGTGATAAATCGTTTGTTGCAACAAGACCCTTTTGGAATATTTTATAACAGTCACTTTGAATACCCGAGGTAACTTTATTTTAAATTTTGCAGCATTTTGGCCCCATTAAGTGTTGTCATTAAAACTTGTAAAATAATACAAAATGATCTATAATTAAGTGAACATGGTTCTTGTATAATCGTATATAAAATTTGTGTTTAATTGTGTGTCATTAGTTATAGGGGAAGGATTTTGAATTTCAGAAACATCAAAACTAGAGGGCTTTTATCTTTTTTGTTTTTAATTTAGCGTTTTATTCTTGCAATTTTATATCAAATACCAAATTTTGAACGTATTTCAAATAAACTATCGTTGATATGGGACGAATTTGCTGGGTCCATTTTCCACTTCTTATTTAGCAGAGGGTGTTTCATTGGTGTTGAGTAAATGGATCTAATAAATTCTCATTGAATGTGTTCTTAATAAATTAAGTATTTAGTAAGATGAGCATTTTCTGTTTGTCCACTACCAGTTTTTGTTCAACAAATTGTGCCATTTATATACCTTTAAAAAATGTGTATTTTGCAAGATAGAAGATGTGAAGCAGCTTCAATTTCACATGCTGAAGAAGACCACCACGTTTCAATCAGCATACCAATCTTTTATTATTTTTTCGCATGAAACAATTTGATCTTTATATCCAACAAGGTCAATGATTAATGATATTTTGACATATTTTGGTGCAAAATAAAGGCTTGAGCTGTAGAAATCTTTATAAAAAAATCCAGACCTTTTGTACTGAAATATAATAAATAGCAATATGCTCATTATTCAAATTTATTGATGTGCAAATATCCTTTGTTCAGTTGTTTGTGACAACATTTTTCCATTTTGTATTTTGACCTCAGTCTGAAAAAATGAAAGTAAACTTACTCTTATTGACTGTTATTAAAATGTCGAAATGCAGAATGTTGGCCAGGAAAAATGGAATTAATTACATTGATTATATCAAATAAATCAAAATTTGGTGGTGAGGACTTAAGATTGGGGCTTATCGTTTTGGGGCGAATCGTCGAAAGTGAGAAACTTTTGTGTAGATCTACGCTATTGCAGTTTACAATGAACCGACGTGTCACATATGTTTGGAAAAACATGTAGATTACTCAATGAAATCTACCTCAAACCTCATTGCTAAAAGATGCTGACGATAAAATAATTCTGCAAATAAGGGCACCTGCACTCGCGAACGTTAGGTAAACGTTAGCATTGATTCTTCAGATTGTTTAACAATTGACGACAGCAATGTTTTGTGTTTATTTGGGGAAAAATAACTGCACTTTATCATTTATAAATATTATAATTTCAGTTTATATTTGACTGAGAGTGAGAATAGCTATGATTATTAATTAACTAAAACAATATTGACACAATATGTACAATTCAGTCCACCTTATATGGGTTGCACTCAATTCATATGAAATCTCAACTGGGCCAATACGAGATAACCTGGGCCAATACGGGTTTTACTGAGCCAATATGAGATCGCATGATTCTGATTGGATAATGAACTGGTCCAATATGGATTGAATTACTTCCTCTTAAAAACAAAAATGCCGCCATTTTGGAATTTCTAAGTCGAATTTTTATGGATAAAAATGATAATAGATAGTGTGACTTTGGACACGAGGTGCATTTAAGGTAAGCGGCAGAGGATAAGTCTATGTTGCCGCTTTTGGTGGTTTCTTTCTGTGTAATGAAAATCTTTGAGTTTATCTAACTCGTTAGTACAACAACAACGCGGCTGTCTGCAGCAAGAAGTCTTGAAACTAAAAGACAGTGAATTTTAGTGGATTATTCTAAATTTGAGCACGTTTATTGAGCGTAACATTGCAAAAAGAATCAAAACTTAGTTTGGATAGCTTACAGACATGTTAAATTCAGTATTTACATGTGGAAAACGTGGATGGAATGTGCCAGAAAGTAAACTTTTTTTGGATATATCTGGAGAAAAACTAAATTCAGACTGGATAAACAAGAGACTTGGCTGCCACAATGTGTAGTAATGTTCAGGCTGTTTTTGTATTCAAAACAAAACAACCTTCATATCTGCATCTCCTTGGTAGCTTTTACCAGCCAGGTCACTAGCGTAGATTGAAGATTGAACATTTAAATCAGAGCTGACACTTTATCTCTTCAGACCGGTAAATAAGTGATTTTAAAGTCTAGAACTATGGATATTTTGTTAATTAATAAAATTGTCATTAATCAAGTGAATTCATATTGGCGTTGTTATTGGGCCTCGGGCAGTCATATTAGCCCTCGGCCTACGGCCTCGGGCCAATATGACTACCCTTGGCCCAATAACAACGCCAATATGAATTCACTTGATTAATAACATTATAATATGATTGCATTATATTTTTCATATTTTCTTATTACAAATGTGTTGCGGATCATGCTTTACTATTATTTTCATTACGTTGACACTATTTTTTGTAATACTTAAAAGAGAAACTATATATATTAAAAAAAACATATTAAACGGGCGTATTTGATAAACCAATTGCAATGTAAATATCATTGGTGACTTTATCGCCAAAATATACTGCGCAGTATTTAAATTTCAATACTGCGCAGTATTTAAATTTCAAAACATACGTGTTTTTGCATTGACTAAAAAATACACAGTAATTTATTAAAGATCTAATCTAAATCTATATATAATTTTGTACATGGAAGGCATAAATCTGATTTCAATTTCAAAAAAAGGTGAAATATGCATATCAGGAATTGCCACATTCAGAAAACAACAGCCTCCCCACACAGTCAAGAAGAAGAGAGGGGGAGAGAGCATGGTTAATAAAATAATCAGTTTCAAAAAGGACGCCACTAACAAAAAACAAAAATGAGAACCCGAGGGGTTACCGCCTTGGAACAAAGTGCAATCGATACAGGTAAATGGGTGCCTTCAATAAGTATGCATTTTTAGTTAAAACGTAACGATAACAAATATATTTTTTCTGTTATAATATTTTTAATTAGATCTTATGCAAACCAATAATCACAGAACCTGTATAATTGTTGATTGTCATGGCGGCAATATGAATACTGTAAGAAGTCAATTTTTATACAAAATTAAAATAAAAGATAGTAAGATTATCTTAAAACTTACCGAGATTTATCGACTAGGATTTCATATTTATCTAAATAACTCATATAATGTCCTGGTGTACTGATATTGATTACTTTCATGTCATTGCTAGCAAGGTTAAATACAACTGGTAGTAGGGTTTTCGATGATGACTTCATATCCAGTTTAGTTTGTATTGAATTAAACTTCAAATGTGAAAAGGTTCTTGCTTTTATAACAATGTGAATAATTTTCGCCTTTTTGCATATAACTGTTGTACTACAATGGCCGATAACTTTTTATCGATAAGGCTAGGAAACCACAATAAAACTTGTAACAGATCATATTTGCTTTAAAGGCCTTTTTGAATACCGAATTGTTTTTATTCTTATCCAAAAGGGCTTGGACTGTGTGGCTTCAAACTGTTAAAATGTTAATGTAATGGTTATCAAAACCGTTCTAGATGCCTCCGAGTTAAAATTAACGCCAACTTTTATAGTTAATTTGATTTTAGCTCTGCATAGTAATTTGACTTTTTGGACATCATTACCATAAACACTAGATGAAAAGCATATATCGACAGCTCCCGCCGAAAGATTGAAGACATGGACATCACAAACGCCACAAGCTAAAACACTGCATGCAAACAAAGTCAAGTAATAAAGAAATGTAGTACCAGATAAACTCAAGCACATATGCACACACGCAGGTTCAGGTAACATAAAGTTATCAAATAAAGAATGTTAAACCTTAATACTGTATTAATCAAATGATTATAAATATTTAATGTTTTACATTATCATGGGGTTTTAGATCTATACTCACATTTGATTATTATGCAAACTCCTTTTTAACAGTGATTTCCAACGGAACTATTTCTAAGTAAAATGATTCAGTAGCAGAGTTTAATAAAAAAAAAGTTGGCTGACATACGACTCTACAGATCTCTTGCTTTCGAGTATATAAATCGCTTTCCGATTGAACGACAATTTACACGAGAAGCTTATCAAAGCATATTTCAACTTCTCATTAATGATAGTCTAACAAGCGTTATGTATTGGTATTTAAAATAAAAATATTTTTTTCAATAGAAATGGAGCTATCAAATTTTCTGACAGTATGCCTTATATTAACGTATTTTGTATCATTTGCCTTATCGGCTAACTGCATAGGAGGATACAGAACTTGTGAGTGGATGTCCTGGGAGGCATGGTCGTCATGCAGTAGAACTTGTGGCGGCGGCACTCAAAGTCGATCGAGGAAACTTTGCTGTGGGCACCTAGCGGGAAATTTAGACGCCTGTTTGCCCTACTGTGGCTATACAAACAGTGGATTTTATGATTATCTAGCTTGCAACAAGATTTGTTACAATGGCGGCACTTACGTGCCGGATAGTTGGTCCGGCAGCTGTACATGCACAGATATCTATTACGGTTCTTGCTGCAACAACGGTTGGTTAAAACTTTGAAGTTTCTTGTTATCAAATAATTGTCATTTTACCTTATATTATTAGACACTTTTGCAACTTTAAAACGTATATTGCGCCAGACAAATTATTCTTAGGCACTATGTGACATACATATCCTATTTTCATTTTGCATTGCACAAAATGCGACAAAACCTTTACGAAACAGTTTATTATACAGTCATATTATTGTTTGTAGTAATAAAATATTAATGCAAAAAGTATAAAATTAGTTCAGAAATTTGCATTGTATTCTTAAAATTCTTTCTGCAAATACTTCAAAATATTACAGATACTATCACACAAGATTGAGATTGTTTTCCATGTAAGGATAAAAGTTTTCTACTGGTGAATGGTGAACACAACTAGAATGATTTCCTTCCTTTTCCAGAGGTTAATTAACACAATGTGGCAATGTGAGAAATGTATGGACATTGCATAATTTTACTAAATAAAACAAACTTATTTAAATAGTCAAGTACTCATTATAGCTCAAGAAAACATTAACCTATTTTTAAATATTTCTAAAGCAGTTGGATATTTAGGGATTTGCTTCGAAATATCACAAATTAACATCATTAAGTTTGTTTAGGAATTACAATATTTTTTCTCATTAACAAGGCATTATCATGTACAGGTACAAGTACAAGAACATTATATCTCAAGAAAGAGCTTTAGAAAAACGATAAGGTAAAATTTGTGAGCGTCTGACGTAGAATTCCACTTTTGATAATTATTTGCAATTGTTCATCATTAATAATCCTGTCTGATTTATCTCAAGTATTATAACCAAAAGTCAAAGTCAAAATTTTTATTGGCATTAAACACTAAAACAATGTTCAGATCAAAACAACATTTCATTTGCTATGAGTAATTGTTTAATAAAATAATAAAACAATGCTTGCAGCCATAACTCGGCAACTTGCTGGTAGAATTTCACGAAATATGAAAGAAATATCAATCAACATACTGTGTCCCTCAAGTTGTTTTTAAAATTCGATTTTGTAAGAGTTTTTTTCCATTTATTAAATTAAAATTTAAAAAATCCGTCTGCCGCCTAGTAACTTTAAAACCATTAAAGGAAAAAATGAATACACTAAACTTGAAATATTGATAATATAGTGATGAGAAGATGTGAACCTCAGAAGAACCAGAACCCTTCCTTTATTATTTATAGAATTACGCCCCATGAAAGATTTTTGTTATATAGAAAGCTCAATGAATCTTGGAATATTGATACAAGGCAATAATAAAATGCGCAGTGCAAAGGAATGACGACTTTGGCTTAAATATTTACAGAGGTGTTTCCTTTTTTAAGTTTTATTATAAAACAATCATGTCCTAAGCATAAATATAATACTGCTTAAAGAAACTAAATAATGAAACTATGTAATATGATCAAGTGCAATGAAAGGATGTGCAGTGCACAAGAACCATAACTCTTCAGAATTATTGGAGAATTATTTCAAGTTTTGTTCTTTTATATAATATGAAAAAGCTTGTTAGCTAGAACCAATGAGAACTAAATGCAGTATGGAATGGGCAATGAGAAGATTTGCAGAGCACATTAACAATAACTCTGTCATTAGTATTTTCAGAATTATTTCTTTTTTGTTTATTTATAAAAACGGATAATATCAAGAACTCATCTGCATAACGACTGGAAGGAAGCTTGAGTAGGGAAAATCTCTACAACTACTGGAGAGATTAAAAGGAAACTTATATTGAAATATTAATGACTCCAGTGGACCAGAAACCACAACTGCACCTTTGTATTGACAGAATAAGTGCTTGTTCTTGTACACTTCTAATTTCAACTCAAAATCCTTCATCCATGCGGGTGAAATATTTTCAACGAAAATCCTTGTTTCTTTCTGTTTAAGTGTGCGCTTGATAATAATAGAATTAATTCGACTAAACCCATCGTTCATATATTAAGACATTTGAAGATAAATACATTAATTACCAGTTGGATGGAAATCAGTATTTTTAAATTCATTTTTGAAATTTAGTTGCAATGTTTTCCCGTTAATTGTATTGGCATTTGATTGACTCTTTGCACCTGACTTAAGATGGTTTGTCTGTCTCATGTTACATACATTTTTCTATATTGTTTTGTTAATCGATATTAGGAAAATAGATTGGAATTCCTCGACACTATGTCTCCCTTTCGTCAAAAGAATTGTTTCTTTCTTTATATAATAATTCGTGACTCGAAATCTCTTAACAGCAAAATGCAGTTCAATTAAACTTTGCACGAATCAATATTATTAATTGAATTTTTTATACTTATTTTTCATACGTCAAAAAAAATTCAGAACAGTACTTAAAAATAGAAGGACTAAACATCCCTTTAATTCTTATTGTAACAAAACACAAAAGCGAAGCAACACTAAACATAACATTAAATGCCTTCATGAGTAATGAGTTACCGACAACAATATCTAATGTCCATTTGTCTTACAAATGCATACACTATGAGATATTAGTAAAAGTGTGTTGGAACTTCAATTTCCTAGTCGCGAAAATAGATGACAAAAATTCATAATGCTGATTTCTCTCTTTATAATTGAAAGTTCTTTTAAATGACCTTAGATATTGTTGTCAGCATCATTTTACTCATGTCGGCATTTGAATTGGTGTTTTGTGTTGCATCGTTTTTGTTGCTGATTGCAAATTTAATTTTAGTGACTTTTTGGTTTAAATAGTTTTCTTTACTGTTCCAAAAAAAGCAGGAGGTATATCTTTGGGATGACTTTGCACGTTTTGAACGATTGGTGACGATTCGGTCCCCAAATGAAATTTAACATTAAGGCGTTGCTCCTTTTGTCATGGCTATGTCATTGATAAAAAAGACATAATAAAATCTCTCAAACGGCCAAATGCAGTTCCATGAAACTGCACAAATCAATGTTAATGTGTATGTTTATATACTTTAAGACAATTTGGAACAGTAAAGAAAACTACTTAAACCTATAAAGTCACTAAAAATATATTTGCAATCAAAATGATAGTGACAACAATATGTAAGGTCCTTGAAAAGAAAATTTAATTATAAAGACCGAAATCAACACTTTTAATACTAGTAGTGTCCTGTTTGTTTTAAGTAAGTTGTTTTGCCACTCGAGGTTTAAACTAAAACCACTTATTTATGCTAATTGGTTATTTAAAAACATGTTCTGATTATTGTGTGGGGGAGGTGGGGGTCTATTATATTGTGGTGGTTTTTAAGCGGGCTTCTCCTGTATTTCATTACAGACATCACTTTCGAATGTAAATAGGTAAATTCTCTTAGCCCGCGCTTGCGCGTGTCCCTATGAAGTTTTATAAATGTTACATATTATGTGTTCACGTTATATTACAATATTCCAATTAAGACAAAAATTACTTTAAACATTTATCTGTTCAAAATTTAATCGCGCTGTAAACAGGAAGACTTCCTAGTTATAATATGGTGTTAGTCTGCGATAAGGTTGATAATGACGACCGATTTACAATTATAATATTTGTCATTCTTCTCATATTGTACCTTTACAAATATAGCATTTTGAATTGTAAAAACAACTGTGTAGATATTGTTTTGATGTTGTTAGGCATGTTTTTAGATAATTTTAAATTGTCTGCCCACGAAATACACGAAAATAAAATTGCTATTTCGAAAACTATGTAGATATAGTTGACGTAAATGTAGAATGAAGACGTTGACGTCGGCGTCGTTTGTTTTATTATTTCCGGTTATGATATATGTGTAAAAGATGTAGACTTATGCAATTTGTATAATTTGATAAAGGCCATGAAGCCGAAACGTCGAAATAAAGAGTGTTTTTTTAAATAAAAGGTCATTTAAGAACTGTTTGGTCACACTAAGTTGTTTTGTGTTAAAAATTCATCTTGAAATTATAATATAATTTAAAAATATTTACTTTCTTCATTGAGTTAACAACCGTGGAAAGTCGTTTAACTTCAATTTGACATAAAACACGCCGCTTATATTCGTCGATAACAACTTCCCTAGCTTGTTTTTTAATCGTTATCATCACTTTTCTGATTAGTGCCCCTTTCTCAATAATAATCATAAATGTAATTATTACAAATTTAGCGCTTCTGCTACCGTCTTAGAGGAATATAAAAAGTATTTATATTTTTAAATAAAAGAAACGTTCGCTACTATTGTTTGTCTGTTCGCTTTATCCCCATGCACGATCAGAAAAAGGTCGTACAGTAATACTTTTGACACCATGATGCTAATGGCGTAATCTTTTGATTACGATATGCGTTTGTATAAAGCACAAAATAATTTTCCAGAGTTTTTCAGTCAACATAGAGTGCGGATGTTAACGATATTCTCCTAGGCTAGATTTTTGCATCAAAACCGAGAATACATACATGTGTAATACATTTTTCTTGGCATATTATTTATTATTATTTTAGTTCGTTAACCTGTAAATAGTAGAGTGTTAATGATGGATTTATTTCTTATTTAAGAATTGAACAATTATAATGTATTTCATAAATATACAGTTATTCTATAACCATAAAACAAGTAGGGAAACATATATTTTGTTTTAATCGAGCGCGAGGATATCAATAGAGCTATATAAACATTATATTTTTGATGGGAACATTTAACAATGTGTAAACATTTGTTTGAAATTTTCATTCTGTCGAAAAATATGCATTAAAAGCAGAAACTTACATAATGTTAATTAATGTAAAAGAGCTAAGCATTTGTATGGTCGAATTCCGGAAAACTCTATGGGGAGCGCGGAGGGGGGCGGGCCTTGTAAACGTTTCAATCTTTCCGCATGTCCTGGCCAATGAGAGAAAAATCGATTGCTCGAATCGATAACTCTTTAAATGTATAATTAAATAATTGTGTAAGGTTATTTAACTTGTTATTCCAGCATGTCCACAGATTGACAACTGCAAACATAGATATTGCACATACTCGTGGAATACTAGATGCCGTGAATGCTTCGATGATAAGATATTCTTTAAAAAGACGAATTCTGACACGTCTTGTGAACGTAAGTAAAATGCTTTTTTTTAATTTAATGAATTCTTGGCAGTTTATTTTACTCGAAAGGTATCGTGATTTTGCCGATTCATCTTCAGATTCTTTGGTTTCGGAAGTCACGCAGTTTCTGCCTATTTTAAGTTTTTGCATTTTATCACCTTAAGATTGCCAATGGATTGGGCTTAATTTACTGTGGCAATTCGAAATTAAACTCAAATACGCTTGGTTAACGCTTGAAAAAAATACAAGAAAGACACAAATCTCACACTTGACAAGCAGTTTCTCGATAGCGTTATCATTTACAAGTTGCTTGTTATTTTGTGTCTAGGAAACCAAACTGCTAGAAAATATTGTATGATTTTGAATTCACAGACAGGCAAACACACAAAACAAAAGAATCTTATGTCCACAGCTACCACCCCAGAGGACCCAAATACTAGCACATGTCGTCAAGTTGCATAAATATGTTCATTCCGATTTGTGATATTTCTGTTTTGGTACTGCATGTGTATACTGGTCCACGCTCGAGATACTATTTACGGCGTGCACTTGCAAAATGGGATTTTGTGGGTTGCCTCAAGTACGACTAACAAATAATATCGTTTAGTTGTGTATTTGAAAGCATTGTGATTTTGTTCCAAAAAGGCAACAAGAAAAGAGAAATTTGACAACATATTGGATGTCTTAGTGAGACGGAACGTCACAAGGCCGTCGCCATGATTTCAGCAGTGGCGTCATTTCGCGTTGTAGTTCGACGATTCGGTTGTTCCCACCAAACTGTGATGAAACTCATATCGCGCGAGGAAGAAGCGACAAGACCTCCACATAGTCCTTTTGCATCTGCGTGATAGATTTCGTACGTCGGTAAAAACCGCACAGAAGATAGTTTGTTATCATCAGCGTCGGATAAGTGAATCAACGGTGCATCGCCACTTGCACGAACGTGGAGTTCTTGCATTCAACGCATTTGGGGTCTACTTACACCAGAAAGACGCAGATCACGTTATGAATGGTGCACAAGCTATGGAAGATGGACGCAGAGGCAGTGGCAAAGTATCTTGTTTACGGACAAATCCAGATTTTGCATCGATAGCCATGACGAACGACGCAAAGTATGGCGTAGACCTAAGGAACTTTATGCAGACTACTGTGTGCGTCAAGCTATACGTTTGGGGTGGTTGAGGCTTGATGGTGTGGGCTGGTATATCATGGAGACACAAGACACCGTTAGTGGTTGTTGAAGTCAACTTGACGTCACAACGTTACGTAGATGAAATTCTTCAATCAGTAGTTTTACCCTTTCTACGAAATCACGTTGACGTCGACAGGTTTCAGCAGGACAATGCAAGACCACACTCTGCTAGACACACAATGGATTCTTGCTACAAATAATGTGCAAGTTCTACCATGGCCTGCATTTTCGCCGGATTTAAGTCCGATTGAACCCTTGTTGGACGTCGCATACATGACTGCTGGCACCAGATCAACAACCATCATCAGCTGATAGCGGGATTGACAGAGGACCGGGAGGCGATACTCCAGTACAGAGTACTACGTCTTATTCGCAGATTGAGACGTACATGCCACGCCGTCGTTGCTGCAGCAGGTTGAAACACTCGTCATTAAGTTTTGTGAACTTTAAACATGCAATAGAATTCTGCGTTATCCTGAATTCTCGACTAGTTATAATTTTTGTAACTGATATTAAATGAGAAATAAAGGTATATGAATTTTATTCAGATTGAATTTTATTTAAAAAAAAACTATTAGCATTTAACTGAGTGGTAACTTTTAATTGACGGTCGGTTTATTTATTAATCCTTAAAATTCCATAGCCATAGTGCAACACGCGAGGTATCATAACGATCAAACGAAGAAAGATTTGTCACCAATATTGAGAATCTGGCAGGATAAGAGCGAGGTCGACGTTATCCTACCCAGCCGAGAAGTTAACGCCGCAGATTGTTTTTCATAATTGTTAGTAGTTTATTTATGTGTTTTATTGTTGGATATCTCTTTATATTGGTTTGCATACTTCATTTATATTTACTATAAAATGTTTTTCAAATCAACGATTTGTTTCTTTTATACGTGTCGTCGTGTTTTTGCTGATCTCTGGTCTCGGTTAGGTCATTGAGTACCCGCTCCTTTGGCTTTTCAATGCTATTAGCTTCTTATGTCTGATATGTTTGTGTGCTTTTGCATGCAACATTGTTGAGCTGATGGGTGGGTTGGAGTTATTTCACCAAGACAACTTGTACTTGTTTTGTGATATGAGAATCTGTTGGGGGCAAGTATGAGGTTGGTGCACCCTTAACCTGGTTTAAAGCCCCAGTGGCAAATTGTTTTGCTACTGACCGTTCAAAGGCGATCATCCCAAGGGGTCTCTTTTTCGTCAATTGTTTGTGGCGTCTTAAATATGAATTTGATATACTTATAACAAACATGCTCTCTTTTCCTCTCTTCTTTTTCGGTGCGTGGGGAGGTTGTGTTTTGTGAGTGTGGCGATTCCTGATATGCAAATTTCACTTTTTCTAATAATAAACATTGATAAAAATTGATCATATAAATTCTTTATCAAGGCTCGCATGCAATGTCGTAATTAAATTGTTTAATTCAGGCTGTGGGTTGAAATTAAAGAAATTATGAAAAGGGAACTTTAAAAGCCACCAAACACGACACATGTGAAAATAATCCAGGCTCGTCATGATTGAGCCTGTTCATGGTCAGTTATGGAAATGCATATTACTGCCCACGCCGCCTAGCCCCGGGTCGAGCGCAACTCATGTTTTCATTAATAAACAGTACAATTTTGATCCTTCCCAAACGACGGTACGCATATGGCGATTAACATGGAACCTTCAATGCGGTATTTTCAGATTAATACATTCTATGTTCACCAGATAAAAGAATGGGTTTGCCCTAAACAAGAAAACAATGGGCGGACCTAAACCAAATAGAATTTTGACTGGGGAATATAAATCCTGCATATAACAGACAACGCCGAAGGCAAAATTTAAAAAGCAGGAA
This sequence comes from Corbicula japonica, assembly GCA_038501625.1. Taxonomy (NCBI): domain Eukaryota; kingdom Metazoa; phylum Mollusca; class Bivalvia; order Venerida; family Cyrenidae; genus Corbicula; species Corbicula japonica. The sequence goes on from JAZAYU010000024.1 coordinate 2,157,734, forward strand.
GTAAATTCTTGGGGTGATTGAACAATATCCGAATCTATATCGGCTGGGATATTGAAACCATCAATCAATAAACTGGCCGAAATATTTAAACAAAAACAAATTGATAAGAAACAAAATCTTAAGAAGTTAAAACAATTCTCAAACAAAAAGGCGGGTACTCAATGACCGAGACCAGAGGTACTGGAGTCAAATCAGCAAGAACGGGGATGAAAGAAACGAGCTACTAGGGTCAACACATTCATGTGAAATATTTTTTTATTTACAAGGCTGGTTAGAAAAAGGAACATTTGCAAAGATTTTTCTTTAGACACAGATGGATCATGTCCCACAAATTGGTTTGCGTGTTTCCTTAAGAAAGCATACTGCTTGTAAAGAAACGACCATTGAGTATTCTTGTCAAATACTTCTAAAATAGGTCAGGAAGGTTTTTAGAAAAAAAATCATGAGTAAAACATTTTGAGATCTGGATTGCTGTTTTTTAAGAAGATTTGTTTTTGTCTTCCCCAACTCCCGGGTGGCCATGTTTTTAATCCAACATCACGATTTGAGCAACTGTTTGAGCATCTTTAAGCACAATTCCTTTGTTATACTTTTAAAACTGCTTGTTTTATTTTTGTTAAGATTTTAGAAGTTTTCCCTAAAGACGTTCACGGAAAAAATATCGCCCGAGATGTCAATAATTTTATAACAAAACATTGCGGCTGCAACACCTTTGGTTGAAAGTCTTCCTAGTAGTGTTCCTGTGAATTTTAATTATTTAAGTCCATTTTTTTAAATTTTCAGAAGATGTAAAAGAAATGATTTAAAGCCCATTTGCCGTGAAAGTGTGAAATCATGGAGCCACAATCTGAAAACATATATTTTTTAAAATCTATTTAGCTGTTTCAGAGATCGTGTTCTTTTAGTTTTGACGGACGGCGGACGCTGAATGAAGACCGGTAAAAGTAGCTTACCATAAGCCTTAGGTTATTTTTTATCTTTAGTTTATTTTCCGAGTTTTAGTTTATATTTTCGTCACAGGTATGTGTGCATGGAACGGTCACTATTGTTGGCCTGGGAAGTGTAACGATGACTTAAAAAGAGGATGCATTTGCGCTGCTGGGTTTACTAAAACAGATACAGCATTCGAAACTTCCTGTCAACCAACTTTAAAACCTTCTTTATTGACATGCGACACAGTAGTTCTTATCCCCGGCGGGGAAAAGAAGCGTGCAATGAGCAAAGGGAATTCGACAGCTTGCTCATACCTTGAAGACATGTATGGCAATTTCCAACCGACTGTTCTACAGTTTAATATGATGTCGGAATACACAGTTCCTTTGTCAGGCCTGACTAAACCAAGCTTCATATACGAGTATAATTTCGGTGTAACAGATACTGCAGTCAATATATTACGCCAAGAGATCACTGGTGAGTAGTTAAACATCCTTATTATATAAAGACTATTTAATTTATTAACAAATTTGCTTATTTCATGACAGGTTTGATTTATAAACGATTTGTAAATAGTTAGAAAACCCCATTAAAATTGAAATGTTTATGATTTTTCAAGTACTTCCTTCTTAAAGTACTTGAAAAATAATTTTAAAAAGCAATAACTTTGGGATATACATAAATGTATAGGTAATTTTAGCGAAAATTAATTTATGAAGGAAGTGATGAAGATTTGTAGATACTCACGATTTACTGCATAAGTTTATTTACGACGAAATCAAGTATATATTTAAGTACTTCCTTAAAAAATCATGAAAGCACTTATATTACAGTCGATTACTAAAAGCGATAAAATTGTCTGATAAAGCTGGTGTTTTTTACTGATGATTTATTTACTCAAGGTAACACAGTCAAATTAAATACAACCCAGCTGTTTGTCGACACAAGTTCCAGTTTACACGCAAAGCAAACAGTTTCTAATTCTGGTAATATATCACTGGCATCTTCAATATATACTGTACGCGACGGTCAGGCGTAAGTATCATTACTGCATTTCAGCTTTATGTGTTGCTGTTCATTTCGACCATCGAAATTAAATAAGAACCATGTCACGTTTCTTTCTTATAAGCTCAGTGGACGTCCAAACATCATTTTATATGATGTCCTAACACTTTTAAAATCACTGAGAACCTTGAAAATACTAGACTTGGTGAACAAACAAAAAACAGCGACCACATTCATCTACTGACACTCAACAGTTATATTCTTGGAGTTATTAGAAAGTCGGTCATATAAATCATACATGTTTTCGGTAATACCAACTGATTGTGCCAGGATACATTCTCACGCTGTGGCAAAACACAATAATCTAAAAATGCACGAGATGAAGTTACAAAGAGCAAATGACTATTAAAAAACCTTATTGGACAATATATATTTTGCAGTTATAAATTCAAGAAGTAAAGGAAATTATTTAAAGCCTTTATTACCGGTACTTCAAGAAAAAAATGTTATCAGATAAAGACATTTAAGTTTGAATGTGATGGTTTCATGGAATTAGAAGCCGATTTGGCAACCTGAATCTGTCTGTTTAATCAAGACACCTCGATAAGTCTTTTGACGTTTAACTTAAAATTGAATCTTCTTTCAGTTTACTTCTTTCAATCTTTTAAATCTGTTTTTTAAAATATTAATCAGAGAAAAAAGTACATAATTAACTTCATTACTTCAAAACTTTTTGTAGGTTCGAACGAACGTTCATAAGTTGTTTGTTTTTCTACTTATTCCTCAGTCAAAAACTGTTCAAGTATTTGTTCAAATAATTATGTTTATTGCTCATAATGCACATACGATTCTTATAATAGAATTAATATCTAATAGATTATGCGCTGAATTTGATGCAAACGGTGGTGGATATCTCAAGAGTAAGAATACCATTAGTCATGATGACTCGTCTGCCGTACCGTACCAGAAAGTCAAAGGAACTAGACTAGTCTGTTACAGATTTGACAACGTGCCACCAGAACACTGCAATTACAGCGGTAAATGTTTGCTGGAACCTATTCAATTACGGAATAGAATCACCAGAGAAAGAATGATTCAAGTTAGCTTTGAGGGTTGGACAGATCCTGTGCCCAAAGGGGGTTCTGACATTCATGCTTCTTCAATAGAACACTATGAAATTACTGTAAATTTGATCATTCCAGTAAACGGTCTTCCATCTAAGGTTGATACCAAAAGTGTCTTCAACAAGAAAGTTACGCACACGGAGCATTCAATGGATATCAACCTAACATCGGACAAACCCAGATTATACAGCATTCTGCTTGAAGTAAAGGACGTAGCTGACAATGTCCGTATGGCGCGACGGTTTCTTCTTTACGACAACAGTACTTTTATAACAACCGATTCCGACAAACCGTTTAAAGTGACATCAGCGACGAGCGCGACAAACTATACTTGGCAGATTCACCATCATGATATTTGCTTAGATTGGAAAGATCATTTTCTAAATCAGTTTTACATCGATAATGAGCTGTTAAATCCAATAGAACGTCACCCCAGCGGACTCATATCGGGCGTTTATGATCAGCAATCTGGAGATTTGCCGATTTCAGGCACGCCAAATGTTTATGGAATAATCAGATATATGTGGTCCTGGAAACTAAAAGATAACTCTTTCTCCAGCGAAATAATTGTCCCAAACTTGTTTAATCAGTCATATTGCCAAAACCTAAATGTCACAGATGGTCAGACTTACATAATTCAGATACGTCCTGTAGACATAGCAGGCAATACAATCAAGGAGGAAAAGGTTGTTCATATTGATCGCTCCGTACCAGACATCAGCAACATTTGGTTAACAAAAGATGGTTACAAAACACTCTTTGTTCACCATAGAACAGACTTATCTCAAATGCAGCTGTATTTCGAGGCAACTGATCCTCACAGTGGAATAAGAAACATCGAGTGGACTTTCGGTGTAACAGATTCAGGACAAGAACTTGCTTCTGGGGCGTTGGCAGCTGGAAGAATTTCGGAAGTAAGTAATATAAAAAAGTTGGTGAAATGTCTTTTGTGCTAATGTAATAAGCCGTTCATAATTAAAGAATTCAGTTGTAAAAATGACTTGTCAATGCCAGATATAACGAATATTTCAGATGACATGTCCTAAAAACAGAGCACGTTGTTACTGCCCAAACGTCGGAGCATGTGAAGATTTCAACTACACGGTTCCTCTGAACAAGCTGGTGACTGACAATAAACACCAGGGTGATCATAACAGAAACTACTACTTTACGATCAAAGTCACAAACCACGCGATGCTTTCCAACATTGAACGTGTCGATATTCTTGTTGACGATTCTCCACCCGAGGCAGGAGTTGTGTATGAAGGTAAGTAGCATTCATACATCATTAAATGAGATAACCTTAACAGATATAAACAAAATTCAATTTGCTAGTTTTGACTGATGAGATACTTAATAAAATAACCTCGCAACAAGTGTTGAATGTAATATATTATATTCGTGTACGATTAAAAAAAACCACTTGTTAAAACACATCTTATTTTTCGATTTCCAGTACTTAGAATAAAAGTCAGTTTCACTTTCAAACGCTTTATGACATGGGCGTCCGAAGAAGCGCTGACTACCTTGCCATGTTTCCTACATAAAGTAGAGAAACATAATGTTATGATTCATTAAATTTTCTAATTTCTATAAAGTATTAAACAAAAAAAGAAACACTTACCTTAAAAGAACGAGGGCAAGATGATATAAGAGATTGTACATGTAATAGGTTTCAGAGTCAATATAAAAACGCAGAGACTGTCTTGGTGAAAACTAACTCCAAACTAAATGAAACATGACTTCAATCGCCATGTTTGATATTTAACATAAACACAAGATATATGTGATTCTAATTATTTTTTTTCTAGGTCCAGTTGACAGCAATGATATCGATTACACAAGCGACGACCACTTTATTGTACATTGGCATGGATTCATCGACCACGAAAGTGGAATAAAGTCCTACAGGATAGGTCTCGCCAAACGATGTCTCGGAAAACTAGAGCTTTATAACTTTTCTTCTGTCGCAGACATTCAGTTTTATGAGGAAATTCTTTTCACAGAAACATCATCAAAAGTACCGGCGAATTTCACGGGAAAGCGTTTTGTCACAATTATAGCATTGAATAATGCAATGGATCCTTCGCCCGCAGTTTGTTCAGATGGTATAACAAGAGACATTTCACCACCGGAAATACGAAATATATCTTTACAGCACGCTAAATGGTCGGAATCACTCATCTGCCATGAAGGATCAGCATGGCTGTTGCATTCTAGCCTTAGAAAAGTTCAGCTACATAACATTACGGAATGTTCCAACAAGTGTTCTCCATCTTCTGCGCCCCATCAACTTGCAGCAGTTTTACCAACAAAGCCAGAGACACATGCCGATGTTGACATTTCAGCATTTATGTGCAGCAAGCTACGCATGTACGATACAAACACGCTTATTTATCTGCCAAATGACCATATATTTCTCAGCTGGGACTTAGAAGTAACGTGGACTCAAATAAACGACTTCTTTGTAGGCATTGGAAGAGACGCTTCTGAAACAACGTCACCAACTGTAGATGACTACAAGTCTACCGGAAGAAAAACATATTATAAACGCCGACACGAAGGAATAGGAGCTGATGAATTATTTTATATATTTCTGAAAGCTGAAAACAAGGCTCGTGTAAACAATACGGTCGTCATCGGACCTGTCCTGATTGATGAGACCCCGCCATTAAGTCGAAATATCCCGACAGTTGAAATAACTGGAGAAAATGTGGTTGTGGGATGGGAGCAGGACACTTTTTACGATATTGAACAAACGGAACAAATTAATTCAATCTTCTTCCAAATCGGTATGTACCCTATTTCCCAACCAAACCTTTCATCAAGTTCTACATTAAGTTGACATTAAATATTTTCAAAATTAAATGTTTCATCGATTTTGGTGCAAATTTAATTAAACTTTTACATAACAACAATGTTAAAACGGTAGTAAATGTAATAAATTATATAATACAAGTAGGCAAATGTTCATTCATTCAAATTGTGAAACCTGATTTACATGGTCAAGGAAATTTAAGCTTCCTAGCTCAACTGATAAGCATGCAGGGTTTAGAAGTATATTTTTTTTATCTTATTTGTCTTTCTATATAGGAAATGATGTTTCATTTGCGACACCGTTGTTACAGTGGAGTTTAGAGTCATCCGAGCCATGTTCTGCTTATAGCGGAGGATGTTTCATGTATCCTGTTGGCAGACTTCAGACTCAAGACACTGACCTCGGCCTTGATTTCTATATTGACATGCATGTATATAACAATGCTGGGCACAAGCTTAAGGTGACATCGGAAAAGTTCAAGATTCCATCAATGTACCCTCCAGGTCACGCTATTGTCGCCGATCTGGACCCAGAGGTTATCGACTCAAATACTGATACAAATGTGCATTTCACACCGAACACTGTATGTATTTCTTGGACAGGCTTTAAACACCACGAATCACTTGTTATCGAAGTTGGTGTAGGGTCTTCGAACACAACTGATGACATTGTTTCTTTTAGACATATTAATGCAAGTGACATAAGTGAACAATTGTGCATTAAAGGCAGTAAAATCGTGACCGGTTATTTGTATTTCGCGTTAGTCAAGGCCTCCTGTTCAGGGGGAACAACTGTTTCTTCATCTGACGGTGTTTATATTGTGGGTGAAACCGAGCTTCGCCAATCTCTATCAGTTCAGATGGGAGAATATTGCGGGTTGGCCACAGGCAAACGATTAACAATTAGGTTTAATAATGAAACAACATCGCAATCTTTCGATTGTAAAGTTACAATCGGAAAAGTATATACCATTGAAACAGTAAATGTAACTGAAATGTTCTCAGAAGATGGAATCCTTCACGGAGAATCACACGAGACATTTTCCTTTATTTCTTATATCGAACATCCTTCTTTCCATCTGAAAGGTCTACATAATTCATTTGCCGAGATACACATACTTCCATGTTATGTTCCACAAAAGTACATTACAACAAACACAATGATTCCTGCCTTTTGGTATTATAAAAACAAAAGTCATGATTATATTACTTTTGAAGCGGCGCTTGTTGAAAAAATAAACGGTTCATTTGAATACAATACACAGCTTGAAAAAATACACAATACCAAGAACAACGTTACATTTCAAGATGCTGATTTGAAATCTGACATTAAGTACAGTATTGCAGTGAAACAGTGCTCTAAAGTAAGATGTCTTGATCCAGTTTTCTCTGACGAGTTTGAGGTGGACGAAGTTCTGCCAACCGGCCGACTGTTAACCTCTGTTATATCCACAAACCCGAACAGTTCATGTTACGAAATAACCTTAGGCTGGGAAACGTTCAAATCCGGCAGTAAGATCCCTTTCTACCAGTGGACAATATCTAAGGACAGCAGTGCTTCACATATTTTGACCTCGTGGCGAACATCATTGTCTTCTGAAAACACTTCACACCAGGTGTGGTATTTCCTTATCGCAACTATCAAAAGATTTGAGCTTTTGGTATTTGATGATGTTTTTGTTACAGTTAACATTTAGATGTGTTTTTTTTGCAATTTAGAAAAAAGACAGCAGTATTTATTACAGTAAATGCCTCTCAATTTCATTTTTGAGTAAGACATAGCTTATTACTTCTGTTCTATTTATTCTCTTATGATTCATGTTAGTTTTTTACGCACCTACTAACAAAAAAAAACATTTTGGAAACTCGACATAGATTCTTTTTATACTTTAGGTGTCTTCTTGTATTACACTTCCTGTTCACGGACACTCGACACTGTACGGATGTGTAAGAGCCTTCACTGAAAGTGGTCAACAAGGAACAGTTTGTGACATCTTGAAAACAGTTTATGAACAAGAATACAATCATGAAATTGTATACGACATTGACATTAAATCGCCTGCATGGGAGACAATTAAAAGGGTATGTGTAAAGTATTTAGTATATTGAAAATATCAATGTATTAAATGTATCATAGCATTGCAATTTGTGGTTCATAAAACCAAAACACATTTTATACATGTACAAACAATTAAGTCGTTCGATTCTAGTATATGTTATTGGAACATGAGAGAAAGTTCAGTCTGTACAAGAAGTTAAACATTACTTTTATATTCCAGTCGCTAACTAGTTCAAATATCGGCAAAGTGTACGGTGTTCTTCACGATAACGAGTTAGACTTTGGTAACCACGCAACCACTGTAGCAGGTGCCATGTTGTATGCTTCCGAACGACCAGTCACGTGGTATTTAATGACGTCAAGAGAAGTACCGCTGCATTGTGACCCTAACATTAACTGCTTGGTGGAAAAACAAACAGAAACTGGTTATGCTTTATTTGACAAACATGTGAAGATGAACACTTTATACTACATATGTGCATATTCTAACTCGACAACTGTAGAACGAGAGTGGTTTACAGAGATTTTAGAAGAGTTCTCGTCGTGTAGCAACGGCTTTGTTTTGGATGGTATTGCACCTGTACCAGGAAGTATACATATAACCAACATAACGGGATTTATAACTGACATTCGGCATTTAACACTTACTTGGGAAAACTTCAAAGAAAACATAGATGCGAAAGAATTAGGATACGTAAACAGTATGAAAGGTTACAAATATGCAATAGGTAAAATAGTGTATTTACCAATAATCATGTTATTTTTTCATACATATATTTTTTTCATTCCGTTCTATTATTTAGGCCATTTCAATGTAAGGGCAGTAGAATGTCAAACTCGATATCAATGCGGAATTAAATTACAACCATTCTTACCTTTTCATTTATTTTTTCAAATATGTCGTTAGTCTGCTTTAGTTATTTAAGCTGCTTGATGTGTGTGATAACTCTCGCCTCTAGAGTGAGTATTTTACTAACTGTGCTTCTTCAGGACAAAGGCCTGGTAGCGAGGACATTCAAAACTTCACTGATGTCGGACTAGCAACACATGTTGTAATTGACATGATTGGTGTGGCTAACGGAGCAACGATATTTGTCACAGTAAATGGTATTTGAAGAAAATCCCGTAAACATTTTCTTGTTGTATCATGTTTATGTTTATGTGTTTTAATTTTAATGAGCGTTTACAAACTTAAATCGGTCTACCTCGGCGCAGCCGCGCGACTAATTTAATTTTTAAATGTTCATCATCATTCTCTTACCAACTAAATGATTGAAGTTATATTAAGCACTTACCGGTTAAATCGATTACTGACTTGTTATTTTTGATTCACAGTAGTAAAATCTCCAACGAGATACTGCAATGTCATTTAATAAAATATAAGTTCAACCATTTATGCATTTTGGAGTTTATTTACATAGCTAAACCAAATCGCTTAGTTATGTTAGCAAAACATATTTAACTACTTTTGTGCTCTGTTTATATCACAAACATTAACCTGTGGAATTTAAAGAATCCACTTAGAGTAGAGCCATTTAGCATTTATCAGAAACACTGATTAAATCGGTAATACACGAAATAAAGACCAACATGACATATAATGCAAAAACGTACAGACTACCTTGATGTAAAAAGCCTTCTGCGGACAAAACAAGTAGTAAAGAATCGTTGTTACTGTTGTCGATACAAGTTATATTTATTATATACTTATAATAGCCTATATTATAGGCTCAGACCAAACTGGAAACGGTTATACAAGTTTTAACTCATATACTTAAAGGTACAGACCAAGCTGGAAACACGGCAATGAAAGTCTCATCTCAGCTGTTAGTCGATACATCTCCGCCATCCAAAGGACACGTCACTGTCAGAAATATCAACGCCTACATGGACAACACAGACTTCATAGCTTCAGAATCAGTGACAGTGCACTTAACCGGCTTTACTGACAAGGAGAGTGGCGTCTCCCACTTCGAGGTCGGACTAGGGTCACATCCTGTCATTACTGATGTATTGCCGCTGTTTGTTAGCATCGATGACTATATAGAAATCAACCTGAATAACGCACAGCTCAAAGACGGTCACGTCTACTATATGCTAGCTAGGGTAAATCTTTGTCTCTAACTCTCTTTTGTGTTTCCATAATTAATCTAATAGTTATGAATTTCGATTTTTTGAATTTGAATATTTACTAGTTTGCTTTCTGAATGTGCTATTTATGATAAAGTATGCCAATGTCACCTGTTATTTCTTTATTTTATAAACACAAACCATTGTTTTCGATATAATAAAGGTTACAATTTATCATCTGTTCTTGACTTTACAATTAGGCCTTTAATCATGCCGGTCTGGCGTCGTCTTTCTCATCGCTTAAACTGATAGTCGACCGGAGTCCGCCTGCAGGTGGTCACGTGATGGATGGTGATTGGACGAAAGAGGTATTAATACATTACAATTCTTTTGAACCTTTTAAGCAAATATCAAGTTTCCAATATACAAGGAAAACACATTGCAGGATTCAATAAATTTTGTACCGGCTAATCATTTGTTTTCATTACCAATTACTTTAATCCGTCAGTTAATACAACGAAGCAGACAATACCAATGAAAGAAGCAGATGGGAGTTTACAAGTCTGACACTTCATTTAGAATGTTATTTACTGTCCGATAAGATTAATTAAATGAATGGAATGGAGTAACCCTGTTAAGGAATAATCCGATAATATCATCGTACCTAATTACAACTTCAAGACCTCTGCAAGAGAACAAACTAACCTTAATGATAAGTTAGACATGTGAATATGTTACAGAAAGATACAGACTTCCAGATAGATACCAGCAGAATACTTGGCCACTGGAAAAGTTTCTCAGATGAACATAGTGGACTGGCATATTATCGAGTTGGTCTCGGAACCGACCCTTACCAAGATGACGTAGAACCAATGGTTGATGTTGGACTGATTGAAGGTTATGCCCAGACAAAAAATATAAATACTTATTATTAAATCAATCATTTTTTACTGAGTTCTTTTAATCAATATTTCATACTAAATCCAGGATAATAGTTCGTATGTGAATCGTATTGGTTAAAGTCTTTGTAACTTCCCTTCTGTTGCCTATAATTAGGTCAGATTTTAAAACTTCTTATTGGGTCCTTTTTTGTCAACGTTTCAAGCAACACATGTTTTATAACTGTGCAACCCTCTGAATTTATAATTAACAATATAATATGCTATATAATTTAAGATATTGAGTGGCATGCCGGGTTTGCTGTTGGAGAAACATACTATATAACGGTAGAATCGTGCAACAGGGCAGGTCTGTGCCAAGCACGAGTCTCCGACGGGGTTACACTCGACAACTCCCCGCCGATACAGGGTATTGTTCGGATTGGATCAGATGACATACACCAGAAATATCAGTCTCACACGTAAATATATATCTTACTTACCCGTAAATATTTAGTTATATTATCTAGCCTTCTTTTCTTTATTTTGGTGCAATAACAAATTCTTGTCAAATCAAATTGTATGTCTGCATAATAACAACTTGTAAGTTTGCATTTTACTAATACAGTGTTCAAGTTGTCGTTGCTAACCATTGTTATATGATGGTATGATTATTTTTAATTTTAACGTTACAGCACATACAAAGAACTCATTCCAAATGTTGTTTTATTAAAACTTGAATAATTTACATGTTCAATATAATACAAACAAAGTGCTAACAGATATGTACCGGTATTTTGAATACAGGTCATCGGTCCACGTGCGCTGGGCAGGATTTGAGGATCCCCAGTCTGGAATAGAAAAGTTTGATGTATGCCTCGGTACAACAACGGCGACTTGTGACCTTTTACCAAACTTCAACTGCCTCTTACAGTCTAATATTATTCTCACCAATTTAAACCTGCCTACTGAAACGGATATTTATGCTACGGTAACAGCCTACAATAAAGTAGGCATGAATGTATCACAAACATCTGACAGCTTCCGTGTCGACAACACTCCTCCCGTCTTGAATCAGACACCAGTTTTCATCGTGGATTACAATAGTTTACCTTATAAGCCAGGTCAATGGGAAAAGTCAATTCTAAAACTAACATGGGAATTTTACGATGAAGAAAGTCCGATTTCTAACCACGAGGTGACATTGTTTACTCATCATGAAGGACACACGCCCGTTGATCACACAAAGATTGGCTCAGAAAATACAATAACTATAAATCTGGACGGTAAAAACTGGCTCCACAATGGAGATACATATTACGCAGTGGTGACAAGTTGCAATGCGGCAGGTCTATGCAACAGTGCTCGAAGTGACGGCTTATTTATTGATTCAACACCGCCTCATCTTGGTGGATTCAAGCCACCAATGCGGTGGAACAATTTCAATGATTCTACAAACTCTTTAAAAGCCAATGTGTCTCTTAGCTGGTTTGGATTCCACGACCAGGAGTCTGACATTGCAATGTACTATATAACAGTCGGTAGAACGTACAGTGGTTCCGAACTCACAGAAGGAGTAGCTGCTGTTCCTTCAAATAAAACGTTTCACAATTTCGTGTTGAAGGAACCTATAAAGTCAGATGATGAGATTATTCTTTCAGTTTGGGCAGAAAATAAAGTTGGACTAAATAGCTCTGTTGCACGAGTAACAGTAAATGCTCTTTCTGAAGTTAGGACTAACATTATTTCCGAGATGAGAGGTTCTCTAGAGTTACAAAAGCACTCATGCGACGTTCATTTCTGCAACAAAGACTGCACTTGTGCTGTAATTGGAAAACCGTGTTCCGCAACAGAAACAAGGGCAAACTGTACAGAACTCAACGCGACGTTAAGCGAGTACGATATTCCTGTTATAAGAGTAAAGACTGGGTTAGCACACCAACCACAAACGATAACTCCATCATCGGCCTGCATTGCAGGACACTGGTCTGAAAACAGAATAAACGAAAGTGATATTTTATCAAATGTAGTACGATACGAGTGGAGCATTGGACTTAAAGGTCACCCTATCGGTGAGGGAATATTCGATTTGAAGAATGAAATGCCATGGCAAGATATCGGACTCCGGATCGAATTCATATATTGTTTACCTGCAAATAGGTCGTTGTTGCACGGGGAGGAATATGTCATATACGTGAGGGCATGGTTTGCATCGGACATGTTTTCAACATACACATCAAATCCTATAGTTGTAGATCAAACTCCTCCGTCTGTTCACCGTGGCCGGACTATCCAAGATTCTAATGAGGAATGTGATAGTGATTTTGATATCATTGACTGGATGGACACAATAACTGCTTGTTGGAATGGGGTTTTCTCTGAACAACAGGGCGCTATAACACACTACACCGTATCCATGGGAAATGCATTAAATTGTAAGTACTTGCAATGAGAAAATTTCTATGTAATTTTCTTTTTTTATGGAGATCTAATTTATAAACTTAAGAAGATAAAAGGCGATGTTAATTTCTCCCGGTTATTCGTAAAAACCATCTGTAAATTTAAAAAGAAAAGTTACCAACATGATATTTTACAGCGCTCTGCAGGCCTGGTGATTAACCCATCTACAGTTGATCATTATGCTTACCCCTTTGGTTGCACGACGGTGGCAGGGGTTTAAGAGTTTATGAAGGTTTATGGGGAAATCTTTTCTTAAAAGAACCTAGAAGCTCGATTTGTTTCTTTTATCCCTGCCATCGTGTTCTTGCTGATTTTACTCCAGGTGCTCTGGTCTCGGTAAGATCATTGAGTACCCGCCCTTTGGCTTTGCAATGCTATTAAATTCTTATGTTTATATGTTTGTATGCTTTTGCATGCAACATTGTTGAGCTGATGGGTGGGTTGGAGTTATTTCACCAAGACAATTTGTACTTGTTTTGTGATACGAGAACCAGTTTGGGCAAGACTGAGGTTGGTGAACCCTAGAACCTGGTTGAAACCCCCAGTGGCAATTTGTTTTGCTACTGACCGTTCCAAGGCGGTAACCCCTCTGGTTCTCACTTTCATTATTTGTTTGTGGCGTCCATTTTGAAACTGATTATTGTAATACCATGCTCTGTTTTCCTCTCTACTTTTTGGCTGTGTGGGGAGGCTGTGTATGCTGGATGTGGCGATTCCTGATATGCATATTTCATTGTTTTTAAACTTTTCTCCCAACACTCTAAGATGATTGTATATATTTTATTAATTGTTTTGCAGCTGATGACATTATAATGCGACAAGAAGTTCGACTGGAAACGAACATAACAATGAAGAACTTGACCTTGGCTCATGGAACAAAGTACTTTTTCACCGTCACAGCCTATAACAATGTTGGTTTGCATGTCACCGCTATATCTGACGGGTTTATTGTTGATATGGATACGCCTGTCGCCGGAACAATGTTTAACACAAAAAGACATCGCAACAAGGCATTCCAGTCCAGCACAGATTCCCTGGGATTTTCATGGCATGGATTTCAGGATGCGTTCTCTGGAATAAAAGATTACTACATTGCAGTTATTGAAGATGGTCATGAAAGTAATACTTCAGAATCTTTCACAAATGCGGGACTACGGACAAGTTATAGTATTAAGAACCTAACATTGGAACATGGAAAAGCTTACCGTGGTACAATACAAGCCAATGACAATGCTGGGCACTTCAGTAAACTTGTCATTTCCGAAAAAGTTATAATTGACCATACTGCTCCAAAGGGTCTAAAATGTATCAATTTTACAAATATTAGTGAAATTCACGAAGTGTTTGGTGGCGATAAAATAAAAGCAGTAATGACGAGAATTAATGTTTCTGGGGATCATATCTATAAGATTTCCGGACATCTGCAGACTAGTGATAGAAATCCAGAACTTGTCTTACATATGAACAGATTTCACCTGCAGCTTCCAACAGTGAAGAACCATGATGGTTTGATAGAGTTTGGGTTCCAGTTCCTGTCATCAGCGTCAGAAACCCTTAATGCCTCAGTAGATATAAACAGTGACAGTAACATGACAGTTGATATGTCTGTGAAAGAATGTTCAGCACTAGTAGAGGACGAACAGGCGGCTGTAGAAGTTCGACAGATTTCACCTTCTTTTGTATCGTATAGCGTCTTTGTGGCGGACAAGGAAAGTTCTTTGTACAAGGTAGTCAGTCCATCTATAACATACACTTATCTAGATATTACAGTTTAAAATGTTCATCCCAATCAAATTTTATTTGATAATTAATTACGCTGATACTATTAAGAAATAATTAAAACGAAAATGATACTTGCACACAGATGCAATGTAGATTTGGTGATATATTTGACTTATTGAAACATACTTTATAGGTTGAATTGGGAGCCGGAACGACGAAAGGCGGATTCCAGATTAAAGCGTTGATGAGAATCAGCCACACGTTAAATCAAGGTCTGATACTGGCTGAAATTCCTCACGGCACCCCAGTGTATGTAACAGTGATTGCGGAAAACAGGGCCGGGCTGAAGTCCGTGTTTTATGCCAAGCCTGTCATCATGGACCATACCGCTCCACTTCTAGCAGACTTGTCAGCTAAGATACACACTATCCAAGTCAATGACACCGGTGTTCACAAAACTCTAACAGTAGTTGAGGGCTCGTGGACAGTATCTGATGACGAGAGTGGAACCAAGTACTGCTTCTGCTCACTTGGTTAGTTTTCTTACAACTTTTAATGTCACCTTTTTTAATGAGAAAAATATAACGCGCGATTTCATGTCAAACATTTCGTAAAATGTGCATGCGTTGAACATGATATCAAATTTCTATTTGGTAGGTCATCAACCGGGATTATCCAACATCCAATCAACTTGGCTAACACAGACAATGACATCGTGTTCATCAGATCAGTTGCTGCTTCAACACGGTGAAAGGATTTACCTAACCGTAAAATGTGTCAACAATATAGAAATCTCGACAGATTTGTCATCCAGGCCACTGTTCGTATCTCTGTATAAGCCGAACACACAATCTGCAACTGTATCGTTTGTACCTTTGAACGATGCTTGTTACATGTACGATACTCCGGATAGCGTCAATGTTATGGTGCAATCCAATCGCTCTGACGTGTGGCTAAGGTGGGACGGATTTGTAGAACTCTCTGGAATTGACCATTTCGAGTATCGACTCCTGCGAGGACACACTACGATCGTTGACTGGACAAGTACTGGACAGAAAGAGATGTCGACAAACAGAGGACTAGACCTTGCTGATGGAAACCTGGCGGCTGAGGTTCGGGTGGTCAACTCGGGTTTGTACACCAGTGACGCTATTAACACTTCGATACTTGTCGTGGGGACAGCACCTGCTCTTACGGGTATGAACACCGTTTATTTATTATTCCTGCAGGTACCTTACGTAAACGTGATTTCCTTAAAATTATAACTGTCTTGAATTAAGTTGGATTCTCTGTAACGATAAAACATAGTTTCAGCATCCGTATTGGCACAGTTTCTTAAAAAATGAGGATCCACAAATCTGATATTGGTCCAACAGTTCTTGTATTGTCCTCATCGATTTGATTTGATACATTTGCTGCTGTACATTTTGTGGCTATAAACTTTATAATGAATAAATAAATTTATTCAAATGATAAAATACCAAACCTTCTGTTTTGTTAATTGTTTTTAAATGACTGTAATGGTTATATTGACACCATTCTATTTAAGATTCTTTCAAGGACAGTCCGTTACAATTTAGGGTTTATATATCTTTTGATAGATAGTTGGTTATATACTGGAATCAATTACGGTAAATTGAGGTGGTAATACTTTGGAAACATCACGGTAAAATAAGAGTATGATCATTTCAGAACGATTTGCTGTTCGCGATCATGTCTAACCAGTATCTTTATTTTGACCACGATTAATGATCATTTTCTCAAAGCTTTAAGTAGATCTACAATCACACTAACGATACACTTCCCCCTGTCGACGTTAAACACAAAAAGCAGAACTTGGACTAATTACATGAGTGCCAACGATTACAAATTATATTGCATGGTTCGGCGTTTAACTGTATCTCAGCTGCATATATATCAAATAAGTTTTTGAAAATATCATAGCTGCAGGAATTGTATGTTTAGTTTTTACATGATAGATTATTATTTTTTAGGAAGGGCTGTTGCAATCAGCAGAACCGGAAATAAATTGCATCTGGACTGGGCAAACGTCTTTAATAAAGTCAGTGGTGTTCCTCTGTCATACAGCGTGATAGCAGGAACCCGACCAGGATTCACCGACGTCCTTGACCTCAGCTACATCAGCGATCACATGATCGACGTTACAGTTCCTGAGTCGACATTGATAACTCCGCATCTAAAAGAGTTGTTCATAAACATAGTGTGCACTTACGCAACTGGCCAAAGTTCAACGTACCAAACCAGTTATAAAATAGAATAAAAGAAAGTTTTGACAACAACGTGGTTTTATTTTATACTGATGAGAATTAAATAAATAAAACACGGTATATTGTTGATAACTGAAAACACCTTTAGCTATTGAACATTTGAGGATAAGACTTTTTAATATCAGTTTTCTCTGTTTTGTACCGTTTTTTTAACTCGTACATAGCCTCCAGCGAGGTTAATAAAAAAACGAGACAAAATGACTCAGACAAAGGAATCTAAAGAAGACATATAGTTTGAGTGGTAAGAGTGTTTGTTTTATCGTTTTTTAAGTTTTATAGTTTTTTACTGTAAATTTAGATTGAATAATAGTGTTTTTTTAAATAAATATTTTAGTTCGTTCAAGACGAAGTCGCATGGTGAGCTATTGCGTCTGGTCTTTCCTACTTCCGTTCGACAACAATTTGTTAAAACTATATCTTCTCTGAAACCATGAAGTTTTATCAAACTTTGTTAAAGCATTCAGACATTATCCTCTTCTAAACTTTTGGTTGCTTTACTCTGCCACATGGCTTATAATCAAAATACATGTATGAGTTTTATGGCTTTCTCTAACGCTTTTAATTTATAGTGTGCGCTATTTTCTTGAAAGTTTATTAAATGCATTTGTTTATCTCAAGCTTTATATAAAAATCGTTTTGCTGTTTGTCGTTTGTTATCGAGCCTTTCGCAGCAAAAAAATTAAAATGACCGGTGCTTCAAATAAATGCCGTCACAGACCACGTATTTTTTCCAGAACGTAAATATGTGCAACTATCTTCTGTATACATTTTATTTTAGCCAGCTACAATATCTATTTTCTCACTATAATTCATTCAAGATATCATCTCGGCATAAAATATAATTAAACAAAAAGTAAAAGGGGAGAATAATCATTTGAGCCGAAGTGCTAATAGTCCACATCCAATTCATTGCAACAGTACCTATACTTTCTCGGCTAAAAGCATTGCAAGATGATGTGTTTATTTTCTGCTTGAAGAATTATAACTCGTATATTTGTATGGGAGCTATCTTTCTTGTTGGAAAAATATATTTGTGCTAAATTATTATAAATTTTCATACTTCATGTCACAATTTCAAGTAATCTTTCCATTACAACCAACATCATCTTTCAAGCTGAATTTATTTGAAAGTGGCCATAACTCAGAAATAATCTTGAGTTATCATGTTTGTAATCAGACAAAGCTTTGTTGATGAAGGTGAAATATTTTGTATTTCAAGTCAATACTATATACGGCTTTCTTGGAAAAATCGAAGAGAAGATTATGATGCTAAGAATCTTGTATTCAGTTTTTGATAACCCTAAAATTAATGAATCATCTGTTAATCATGAGCTATCAAATACTTAGTTTGGTTACTTTATCGCAGACCTTACTGCCATTTTTAAACAAAAACACTCCCAAATCGAATATTAGTGTTATCTTGACATTTGACTCTAAAATCAACTAGATTTTGGTTTTCCATGGAACATGTGTCGCCTAAAATTGAATTTGAAAGGGGCATGACTCAAGAGTAATGAAACAGGATTTATCCTTTTTGTTGCACCTTTGGCTGTGCTCAGGCAGATAAAATATCTCCAAGTATTAAGTAAATAGGAAAAGAACGTTTTAAGTTATAGCCAACATTAAGTTTCATGTTAAAGTTGCATTTGCAAGGAGCTAATCTAAAAAAAAATAGTGAAAAAGGAGTTATCATTCTTATTATCGCCTATGGCTTTGTACATGCAGATTATATGTTTTAAGTATTAAGTGAATAGGACAAGTACTTTTAAAGTTACATGCAACATTAAGTTTCATATGAAAGTAAAAGTCAAAATAAAGATACATTAATAGCATTCATTTGTGCAAAGTTTCACTGATCGGCATTTTGCCATTATTGAAAAAAAGTAATATATGCATATCAGGAATCGCCACACTCACAAGACACAGCCTCCCCACGCAGCGAAAAAGAAGAGAGAGAGAGAGAGAGAGAGAGAGAGAGAAAGAGAGAGAGAGCATGTTTGTTACAAGTATGTCAATTCAAATAGGACGTCACAAACAACTAACGAAAAAGAGAACCTTTGGGGATACCGCCTTGGAACGGTGAGATTTGGGAGGTTTGTATTCTGGATGTCGTCATTCCTGATATCCATTTTTCACTTTTTCAACCCCAAAATAAACACAGTGACAGAGGACTTCATCCCGATCATCTATGCAGGTTTGAAAGAAATTCCACATTTGGTGAATGTTTGTGACATTAAATTTTATTACTAAAAAAAGGGCATTAACTCTGCCAAATCAGTTAACCCTCCGTAAAAGATTTTTCTTCATCTCACACTCATGCAACATATTTATATTGTTAATTTAGATTTTTTTATATAAATCTTCATTGGATAGATTGGGGATTTCTATCAAAGTTTCATTGATGATAATGTAGTGTATATCAATGGGAATTATTCCAGCAATCATTTTTATCAAAATTATGGCCCTTTGTTGATTTAATAACTTAGTTTTTGATGCATCTCCTTATTTACTGATCGAAATATTACAGGTAATCAGCATATATTTCTGATGGCCACAAAACACCATTTTTAGCAGAGAAATGGCAAGTTTTACCGAATGTCTCGTGCAAGATATTTTCTTGCATACCTACAGTGCTCCTGGTGTTTTTGTATATGTACCAATCCAAATTTTGAAATATTCCGGTTTGTAAAAAAGCCCATAACTCAAGTAAAAATGGTTTCAGAAAAGTCCTTTTTTACAACCATCTACATATCTGCCTAATCATCTGTTAGGAGAAATTTGCAAGATTATATACAAGGTATATGAGCCACATGATGTGGATAATAGAAGTACAAACAGATGTGCAGATTTAGAGACAAGTGCAACGCCATATGCCTGCCAATTTGTGGGGCATGAAAGTTATACATTTTATAAAGCAATAACAAGTTTTATTAGAACACAAAAATATATTTAATAAGGAAGATAACAAAGTTCAAAATATCTACATTAATTATAATATCAAATTTCATTGAAAATTTCAGTGAAACACAAACTCATTTCAAAAATGAAAAATGTTTGTTAAGTTGATTTCATGTTCAAATATAACAATATCATAGTTACAAATATCATGGAGGTAGCCACTGTTTAAATGAAGGTTATAGTAAAATTACAATCCAATCATTTATTTTAAGGCAATCAAACATCTTCTTCTGTTTGCATCAAATACATATCCCAGTAAACACCCGACGTCAGAACGACGTTGGATTTAGGTGGGATTTTGGTCGCGACGTCGGCGACCTAAATCCAACTTTAATCTGACGTTAAAAATGCGATGTCGTTTAGACGTCGGAAAATGACATCGGATAGACGTCGGTTTTTTATCAGATATTTGACTTCTTAATCCACTAGCAAAACTTATTTTTGAATAACTAATTTATTTCCCAAATTTTCTATACATATGCATAAATTCAATTAAAAAATACGAAAGGAATTTATTTGTAAACTTGAATGGTTTGCTGTTCAATGGAAGGGATATTATCGAAACCTGTGGAATCGAATCTAAATGTAAACAATCCGCGCCATTTTGAACAAAGAAACAAAGACAAATTAAATCGCTTAACAAACACACTGAAGGGGAAAAATATTATTTTATATTTGCCAGAGAAGAAGGATTAAGCAAGTATGTTTTTTCGTATTCGTAGTTTATTGTTAAATTCTAGTTTTTCTTAAATCTTGTCGAGATTCATGCCCAATACATGTGTAAGACACGTGGAGTTGTTTTCATTAAAAACGTTTGTCCCAAAAAAGTCTCGTTACTGGGCTATTGTTATAATACATTGCTCATAAAACACATTACTTTTAGAAGAGAGGTTTAGAGATGAATTCAAAAAAACACATTGATGGTATTTTAATATAGTGTTATTACACTGATAGTAATAAAAGGAAGAGGAAAGAGGTTCGATTTTGGTCGGATTCTGGTCGGAATGTGGTTGGATTTTGGTCAGAACCCGACGTCAATCCGACGCCGGGAAATGACGTCTTAAAAACTTTCATTTCCAACCAAAATCCAACGTTGATCCGACGTCGAGGTCCGACGTCAATCCAACGTCTTTTCGACGTCAAATGTTTCCTGTGCTACATGTTTTGCAAACCTTGGAAATAAAAACACTAAACATTCTAAACCTCTGCAGATGTTTGATTTTTCGACATTAAACTGCTGCATACAACTTATACAAACAACTTGCCTATAAAATAAATATATATGAAATTATCTCTAGACCTTAAGCATCTTTTATTTTTTTGTGCAAGATTTGGGCTAGTTCTAAACTGCGGTCCAATAAGCGGACGATATAGAAAGCGTTGAAAAGTGCGGACGACATAGATAAAGAAGGGTTGTGAAAACTGCGGACAATATCACACCCGTCAACCGACAGAGCCAGGAGCGGACGGCACATCCAGGCGCAGACACGATAAGTTTTTTCATACTTGACAGCGGTTTAGGTAAATTATCATTTTCGCTAGTTTTGATTAACTCTTGTAAAGAAATATCAGATGACTTTAAAAGCCAAATGAATTCTGCACATATCCGTTGATTTCTAAAGTGGTAGAAGGGATAATAAACATTTTATTGCGATTTACATACGGAAGTTTGTGATGAAATTTTGAAGTTCTGCATTTTATAGCAAAATGCTCCATAGATCTGAAAATCTGCATAAACCTGTAAAAACTATTGGAAAGTTTCATAATTCCCCTGGTAATATGTGAAATATTAGCACAAACAGACTTTTAACAAATTCGCGAGGGCTTGGTGAATAGAGCTGGGGTATAGAAATGGGCAGGTCCATGGAGCAGAAAGCGAATTTATTGGCGAGGACCAGGAGCAGATAAAATCTAGCACGGAAAATCTCTTGATTTATTGTTTTTACATTTTTGTACGTCCTCAATAATAAAAATTTGTTGACATACAGTGATAGTTTTGTCCGTCCGTATGTCTGTTCATGTCATAAAGTCTACAGAAATCGTCTCTAAAGGAGTTTTGTAAGCTTGTGATGCATGAAACTTAAGTGCAGTTATCTAGGTGGGTTATCTCATGAATGAAAATGTGGCCCTTATTAAAATTTGAGTAGTATATTTTCATGATGATGATGATGATGATGATGATGATGATTATTATTATTATTATTATTATTATTATTTGTGTAAAAGGTTATCAATGCGAATCCCAGATATGTGGCTGTTAAAAACAACGATTGATATTTACAATTATATATCTTATCAATTTAATATGCGATTAGTTTAAAATATCACAATTCGAAATTTTTTAGTTTGACTCAATCCAAATTAAAATAACCTAAAGTCGTAAAATAATATTATATCGCACAATAACCAAAACCAATATTGACATGTAAGAATTTACTTATATTCATACATTTATATACTTTCGATACCATTTGATATCGCTTGAAGTTTATGGTCAGTTGGCCACTAAATTGTTAGTTTACAACTTTATTAGTGTGTAAGTGTCATTCCATGTAACAGTAGATGTGTATTTCCCTTTATTAATGTGTTTTAGAGATCTCTCATAAATCTTATCATCAACAGTTTCCAAACAATGACCTTTGAAATTAGAAAGATTTGTTGTATTAAAAAAAAGATGATGCCTTATAAAAAGGTGCCAGTATACAATTGCTGAAATAAATCATCTAATAGATCGGTGTAGTCAGAACATTGGTTGAGTGAATCTATGTCGTTCGCGCTTTCAAATACATGCATAACAATGTTCTATATCGGCCGCACTTTTTAAAACAGATTAAAGAATTATATCTTAAAACTATGTTGTCCGCAGCTTTCAAAAAGGTGTATGTCTATATATCTATATCGTCCGCACTTTCAAATACCTGTATAACAATGTTCTATATTGGCCGCAGTTTTTAAAACAGATAAAAGAATTATATCTTAAAACTGTTTTGTCCGCAACTTTCAAAAAGATGTATGTCTATATATCCATATCGTCCGCACTTTCAAATACCTGTATAACAATGTTCTATATCTGCCGCACTTTTTAAAACAGATAAGCTGAATTATGGCTATATATCGTTATCGTCCGCAGTTTTCAAATGCATGTATGGCTATATATCTAAATCGCCCGCACTTTCAAATACCTGTATAACAATGTTCTATATCGGCCGCACTTTTTTAAACAGATTAAAGAATTATATCTTAAAACTATGTTGTCCGCAGTTTTCAAAAAGATGTATGTCTATATATCTATATCGTCCGCGCTTTCAAATACCTGTATAACAATGTTCTATATCGACCGCACTTTTTAAAACAGATTAGCTGAATTATGGCTATATATCTTTGTCGTATGCTGTTTTCAAATGCTTTTATGGCTATATATCTCTATCGTCCGCAATTTCAAATACCTGTATAACAATGTTCTATATCTGCCGCAATTTTTAAAACAGATAAGCTAAATTATGGCTATATATCTTTGTCGTCCGCAGTTTTCAAATGCATGTATGGCTAATATCTATATCGTTCGCACTTTCAAATACCTGTATAACAATGTTCTATATCGGCCGCACTTTTTCATGAACAGGCTCAATCAAACCGAGCCTGCAGTATTTTCGTATTTGTCGTGTTCGGTGGCTTTCAAAGTTCCCTTTTCATCTATTTAAAACAGATTAGCTGAATTATGGCTATATATCTTTGTCTTCACGTCGCATTGATAAGTCATCTCCCATGGAGTAAAGTGCTATTAAACATAAGCGATAGAAGATCAGTTCAAGGGTGGTAGTATTGCAGGTGTCTGACATTCACGGCGCTAGTGCCGTCGCAGAAATTTGAGAAAAGGATACGTTGGTGATCTGGTTAAGTTTTAGCAGTTACAGACTTCAGAGACTGAGTCAATTTGAATGGTTAACAAACTAAGCCAATATCTTTCGCCGGTCAAAAGGTTTCAACCCAGTTTTGTGATAGTAGATCAAGGGTTTCCAACTGAGAGATGTTGGCAAATATTTGCG
The DNA here is from genome assembly GCA_038501625.1 of Corbicula japonica. Classification (NCBI taxonomy): domain Eukaryota; kingdom Metazoa; phylum Mollusca; class Bivalvia; order Venerida; family Cyrenidae; genus Corbicula; species Corbicula japonica. The sequence goes on from JAZAYU010000024.1 coordinate 2,182,094, forward strand.
GCCGTATCTGAATAGTGACTCAACAATTTGGTTAAAAACCTGTCTTAGATATCGGCCTCATACTCTTAAATGATGCAGATTGTTTAAGGCATTCCAAATAAGACGGGGCAGACAATGCTTTTTTGAGGAAATAAAAATTGCAATTAGAAGGTGATAACTGTCCAGGCCGATTGCTGCAACCTGGCTTGTTGTTGAAACTAATAAAGATATGCCAATAACACTGACCGATTTCTGTAAAGACTGGACAAATCTTTTAGTAAAAAAGTCTGGTCGAAATTAGAAGTTCAAGGGCCACTACTCATGAGTGATAAGAATAATGGCCGCCATTGTATTATGCCCATACAGTTTGAAGGCTGTCAAAAGTATTAAGCAGAAAGTGCTTTTCCGGAAACCCCCCCAACACATTTGGGTGCATAACTGACTGGACATAACAATAACGTTTTTTGCTATTTTGAACATGTTTTTATAGTGTCGATAAAGACTAAATTATTGTCTGAATAATTTTATTTCAATAAATATTTTGGAATGTAAAATTGCATTATGTTTTAGTATTTCCGTACTTTTACTGTTAATTACTGTTGAATTCAGCATTATAAAGACGTTATCCGTCTAGTGTAGGAGTAACCCAGTAAAGGTGACTTGTCTGTATTCGGGAGTACTAATTAACTGTCCGTCTTGATCAGTTATTTGCTCTAGCCAAACACTTTGACCCACGTTGACATGAATTATAGCACTGTTGCTAGACATGTTATTCTCTCCTTGAGTTGATTGTGTTACTGCTCCTACAATATTCTGCCCATCTAGCACCAATCGGACGTTTGTTTCACGATCCTGACTGTGTATAGTGAATGTAAAGAAGTAGGTCCCAGTTGTTGGAGCCGTAAAGATGCCATTGAAAGCATTGTAACTAGTGTCCTCATTGTGAAGAATTCGGTTGCATTTGATAGTAGTATCCGCCGCAATGTGTTGCAGGTTGTGGTCAAGATAAGCCGAAAATGCGACTCGTTGACTGTTAAATTGTCTTCCGTTGCGGGAAATTGCATCTTGCTGATCAATCTTGTCTTTAATTGATCCTGTTCTATCATTCCTCTTTGAGTGCGGTGGTTTTCTAATTATTTTCATAAACTGAGGGTCCACGTTTTCAGCTTTTCCCGATTTATTGTTAACTTGAACTTTAAGCTTGCCAATATTTTGTTGTTCCAAAGCTACTTGTGTCGAGCTTACTTTGTTTGTGAAATTTGCTTTATGTGCTGGATAATTTCTGCATCTTGAAACTGTCAATCTCAGCTCGAAGTTTTGTGTTCTCGCGCACTTGGAAGTCCATTTGTAGTCGCAAAACATCGACGATTCTGTTGAGATTACTCACAGAGGATTCCAATTCAAGGATTCTCTGTTGTTGGTTATCCATGTCGGCTAGGAATTTAGTTATCAATCTGAAATCCAAACTTTCTGAATTATCACCGAAGTGTGAAGTACTTAATACCGTCGTTGGTAGATCTTTGTCAATTTCTCTTTCTATACCATGAGTTGTACAAGCACACAGTTTCAAAAGAAACATTGAAAACAATAAGAGCATAATTGGACACATCTCGTTTGCTTTAAAACGTAGCAATATTTAGTAAAATTATGATAAAAATAGATATTATTATTATTAAGGAAACTAGGATGTTCGAGAACTGGAACATGCACAAATTATATAAATTGTTTAAAGGGGTTTCTCCTTTTGTCATAATAAAATCATAGATAAAAAGAAAAATATCAAAATCTCTCAAACGGCAAAAAACAGTCCAATAAAACTTTGCACAAATCAATGTTACTGATGTGTCTTTGTTTTTCATACGTTGATATAGGTCATAAAATTTTCAAAACATTTATTTCAATACTGTGGTTTACAGATACTCCTTTAAAAAACACTTTTTCTACCGCGCAAATATTAAGGTCATTAAAATCTTACGATTCGTCACAGCTCTTGAAAGCGAACAAGCTGTGACATCCCGTAAAATTGTTGCACGTTGAACATCACCATCTAAAAAGAAAGTCGTAGAGCGGCGGTAGTTTCAAAACCCTGGGCTGAAGGTTATAAAATTGAGATTGGAAACCAGTCTCAAATCTCAAGCATCTGATTGGCTGAAATGGCGACTGGTCGCCATTTCAGCCAATCAGATCCTTGAGATTTGAGACTGATCTCACATCTTAGTTTTATGATCTTGGGCCCTGTTCGTAGACTACAGACTCAAGACACAGTGCTTGGCCATGGTAAGAGTTAGATGAAAAAACGTTTGCTGGCTTCCTTGAAGTGTTCGGGTTATCCAGCTGGAGTTCATTTAGATATATTTGTTGACAGGAGATGGAAAATTGCTATTATCTATATTAAACAACACGAGATGTCGTTGTAAACAGACATATGCCCCCGAAGTCATGTCCAGTAAAGCAAATTGTGTTTACTTTGAAAAAAAGGTGAAATATGCATATCAAGAATCGCCACATTCAGAAAAAAGCCTCCCCACACAGTCAAGAAGAAGAGAGGGAGAGAGCATGGTTAATAAAATGATCAGTTTCAAAAGAGACACCACTAACAATTAACAAAAATGAGAACCCGAGTGGTTACCGCCTTGGAACGGTCAGTGGCAAATCAAATTGCCACTGGGGGTTTAAACCAGGTTCTAGGGTGCACCAACCTCACACTTGCCCCAACAGGTTCTCAAATCACAAAACAAATATAAGTTGTCTTGGTGAAACAACTCCAACCCACTTATTGGCTCAACAATGTTGCATGCAAAAGCACACAAACATATAAAACATAAGAATCTAATAGCATTGCAAAGCCAAAGGGCGGGTACTCAATGATCTTACCGAGACCATAGCTCCTGGAGTAAACTCAGCAAGAACACGATTACAGGGATAAAAGAAACAAATCGAGCTTCTAGGTTCTATTAAGATAAGATTTCCCCATAAACCTTTATAAACTCTTAAACCCCTGCCACCGTCGTGCAACCAAAGAGGTAAGCATAATGATCAACTGTAGAAGGGTTAATCACCAGGCATGCAGAGCGCTGTAAAATATCATGTTGGTAACCTTTCTTTTTAAATTTACAGATGGTTTTTTCGAATAACCGTGAGAAATTAACATTGCCCTTTATCTTCTTAAGTTAATAAATTAAAAATCTATTTTAGCTCCTGTTATCTAAATATGCAAAGGAACAGAACCATTTGAACAACTTTCATAGCGGGTCACCCAAGGATCATTCCTGTAAGGTTTCCTGAAAATCTGCCAAACGGTTAAGGAGAAGAATAAATGTTGATGACTTCCCAGTGTGTCCTTGACCTTCGAACAGCCGACCTCGGAAAACTGTTATGGAAAACTGTTAAAGGTTTAGGTGTACCTTCCAAAAAAGGGTCTTCATTTTCAAATATTGGTTTAAATATCAATAATTCTTTATGTTTTGATAAAGTTAAAGTAGCAGAAAATTTTAATGAATTTTTCACTACTGTTGCTCAAAAACTTGTAGATAAACTTCCTACCAGAGTGAATATGTATGGTAGAAAGTTTTTAGAAGCATTTTATCGTAATAAGGGTGTGAAACCAAATTCTTTTTCTTTATCTGTGGTTACTAAGGGAACGGTTATAAAGTACTTAAATAAGCTAGGAGCCAACAAGGCTACAGGCCTAGATGGAATTCCTGCACGTTTTATTAAGGATAGTGTTCATAATATATCCGAACCCCTTACTCATATTATTAATTTGTCCATAATCACTGGTATTGTTCCTGACGATCTTAAATCTGCCCGTGTTGTACCGTTATATAAAAAGAATAATAAAACGGAAGCTGGTAATTACAGACCTGTATCTATTTTAAGTGTTGTGTCCAAGGTCCTAGAGCGAATTATCTATGATCAGGTGGAAAGTTATTTAACAGAAAATAAGTTACTCTATACTCATCAGTCAGGTTTTAGACATAAATATTCCACGGATACTTGCCTGTTATATCTTACTGATTTTATTAAGTTTGAAATGGATAAAGGCAACTATGTGGGTATGGTCCTTTTAGACTTACAAAAGGCCTTTGACACTGTCGACCATGACGTTTTACTCATGAAGCTTGAAGCGATGGGCTTTTCAAGTGATGTTACTCACTGGTTTAGGTCTTACTTATCCAGCCGTACACAAATGGTCAATGTCTCCGGCATACTTTCATCTAGTGCCAATATCACATGTGGGGTACCCCAGGGCTCAATCCTTGGTCCCCTCTTATTTTTGATCTACGTGAATGATATGGAGGCTGTAGTTCGTAATAAGTTACTTTTATATGCTGATGACTCAGGTATTTTAGTGTCGGGCAAAGACATCCAGTATATTACGTCTCAACTTACTGATGACCTTACTAGTATAAGTAAATGGCTCACTGATAATAAACTTTCATTACATCTTGGTAAGACAGAGTCCATTTTGTTTGCCTCTAAACCTAAACTTAGGTCATGTGATAAATTAGATATTGTATGTAATGAGACTTCAATATCATCCACCAAATCCGTCAAATATTTGGGCGTTAACTTGGACCAAAGTCTTTCTGGTGAGTCCACTGCCAATCAGGTTATTAAGAAGGCCAATGCAAAGTTGAAGTTTTTATACAGAAAAAGCTCATTCTTAAATAGGTATACAAAACAGCTTTTAGTTTCATCATTAATACAATGCCATTTTGACTACGCGTGTGCCTCTTGGTATTTGGGATTGAGTCAAGCACTAAAAAATAGACTCCAAGCAACCCAAAATAAAATGTTGAGATTCATACTTGATCTCAGTCCTCGTACCCATATTGGAATGGCCCATTTTGAAGAAGTTGGCTGGTTACCTGTGCACTTAAGAGTAAATTCCCTTATTCTTGGTCATGTACATAAGATACACAGTAACAGTGCGCCAAGTTATTTAAATGAGTATTTCATATTAGCAAATGAAGTACATTCTTATTCAACACGTTTTAGAGATAGTAACAGTTATTCTATTCCCAGGGTTAAGGGTTTTGGGAAAAAATCATTCGCGTATAATGGCTGTCAAGTGTGGAACAGCTTACCACCTCATCTAAGATCTATATCTAGTAATAGTCAGTTTAAAAAGTCTGTTAAGGAACATTTTATGCAGTCTATACCAGCCTAGTCCTCGTCTTAGTTTTAATCTTTCAGTTTTAATGATTTTTTAGTAATACCTGCTCAATGTCAAGGTTGATTCTGTGATATTTAAGTCAATACATGTGCTATTAAACAGTAATTTAATGGTTATGTGCAATAATTTTAGTTTTAATTTTAATTTGCCTTTCTGGTGTCATATGATCAATCCTAGGGACCACAATGGAAATAAGTCGGTTTCATGCCTTCTTTTTGTGTTATCCTTGGTATCGATTATATGTCATCTACTATGCATTTTAATGTTCACATGTATCTGGTATATGTTGACATTGAATTTGTTTTTGTTTTATGACATGTATTCATTTTACCTGAATAAATCTATCTATATCTATCTCGTGTGCGATACGTCTTCTTCATGCATAAGACATTTATGCAAGGTTATTTTCAAATCCCTCAAGATGTGAGGGAAACTGAACATACACAACCGGACCACCAGTGCACTATCAGGGATAATGACTTTGACCTCTAAGTGTAACCTTGACCATTGACCAACCAACCTGGGTCTTTTTTACAACACGTCTTCTTGATGTGTTTGACATTTCTGCCAGGTTATTTTAAAATCCACCAAGAAACGACAAAGTAACTAAGCGGACACGACCACCATTTTTGAGTACCAGGGATTATGACTGACCTCAAATTGTGAGCTTGACCTTCAAGCAACTGTCCTAGATCTTGCGTGCAACAGGTCTCCTTCATTTCTGCCATGTTATTTTAAAACCCCTCAAGAATTGATTGGGCGGACATGACCGGACAACCATTGCACTATCAGAGATTATGACTTTGACCTCTAAGTGTGACATTGACCTTCAAGCAACCGACATGGATCTTGCTCGCGACACGCCGTCTTCATGTGTTTGACATTTCTGCCAGGTTATTTTAACATTTATCAAGAAAAGACAGTCGCTAAGCGGACACGACCACCATTGCAGTACCAGATATTATGACTTTTACCTCTTTAGCAACTAACCTGGGTCTTTTGCGCGACATGTCCTCTTCATGTGTATGAAATTTCTGCCTCGTTATTTTTAAATCCATGCAGAAATCAAGCAGACACGAAATACCGGACTGACGAACGAACGGACAGACGGTACGACTACTATATGCCTTCCTTACGGGGCCGAAAATCCCATCACAATCCACAAGGAGTGAAGCGAGCTCCGCCAAACAGTAAAAAAGGAGTTGAACGGAAAAAAACGCGAGTGACTGCGACGAAATGGTTTAGCAGACCAGTCATGATATTTGCAGAAAACCGTAAATAAGCTATAGGGTGTTTTCTTGTTTTTGATCATATCGAATTCCTCTTTACGAAAACTTGTATTTGGGTGTTGCATTTCAATCAAAGACATTGACATTTAGGATATTACGGATCATTTTTAATAATGTATTAGTGAACTTAAAAACAAGAGCTGTCAATGAAAATTGACATATGCCTCCGAAATGTAGCTTTGAAATCAAATTGGTTAAAATATGTAATAACAAAAATATGCATGTGGAAGAGATGAAGCATACTGCATAAAATGTGAAAGATGAAAAGGATCATTTGTTTAAAGTCTGTAGTATATGTAAATATCTCGAGTAATAAACAAGTTATAGTAAAATATTATAATTTTTAAGGAAAATTTTAAGATTAAAGGAGAGTTTATTCTGGAATATGATTATAAGAGTTATGGACCTTACCACATATGATATTGAAGTTTTGTAGTAAATCCCTCACTATATAATAGAAGTTTAGAAAACTTAATGAGTAAGGGCCAATAACTCTGCTAAAAAGGTTTTGAGATGGAGTGTGGACAATGTTGTAATAAAGATATAGTAAAATTGATTAAGGGTCCATAACTTGCCAAAATTAATCAAAGCGGAAATTCCTGACGTTATGCACAACTAGGTTTGGTGACAGGCATTCCTGTGAAAGTTAAATGAAATCCGCTAAGAGGTTTTGCAGATGAAGCGTTGATAAGATTTTTATATAGAAGTTATAGTAAAAAATAAACAAGTGCCAATAACTCTGGCAAAAATTATCAAAGTGGAAACTCCTGACAATTATGCACAACTAGGCATGGTGATAGCATTCCTGTGATGTTTCAATGAAATCCTCTTAGCGGTTTTGGAGACTTAGCATGGACAAGATTTTAATATAGAAATTATATAGTAAAGACTAAGGGTCCAGTACTCTGCCAAAAATAATTTGAACAGAAACTCCTTACAATATGCACATCTAGGCTTGGTGACAAACACTCCTGTGAAGTTTTTATAAATCCCCCAAGCGGTTTTGAAGAAGCGTGGACAAGATTTTTTTTATAGAAGTTATAGTTAATGTCGTTTGGTTAATGTAATCCACCTATATATTAAATTGACTAAGGGCCCATAACTCGGCCAAAAATAATCCGAGCAGAAATTCCTGACGATATGCACAACAAGGCTTGGTGACAAACACTCATGTGAAGTTTCAATGGAACCCCTAAAGCGGTTTTGGAGAAGAAGCGAGGGCAAGATTTGTAATGCACCTATATAGTAAAAATAAAAACGACTTAGGGCCCATAACTCGGTCAAATATAATCCGAGCGGAAATTCCTGTCGATATACAGAACTAGGCTTGGTGACAAACACTCCTGTGAAGTTTCAATAAAGTCCCTCAGCGGTTTTGGAGAAGAAGCGAGAGCAAGATTTTACCTGTCTGACATTTTGGACGGACGGACAGACGGAGGGTGCGATGACTATATGCCTCCCTTTCAGGGGCATTAAAAGCCAGCGTACCTCGAGATGTTGTTTAAGGCTTTAATAATGTCATCTTGATGTTCTATAGAAAGAGGTAACATATAGTTTTTTCATAGCTGTATAAAAGTGATCAGCAACAAGGGGGTGAACAATTAGTTCCCATTGGGATATCTATTTCTTGTTTATAAAAATAGATACCGAATATTACACAGTAAGAAAGAGAGCCTCTCGATCAGGTCTTGACAAGTCCATAAAATATAAATATCATAAGAACCATGTGTAAAAATGCTATATGTTCATGGCAAGTTTTTCTTCAATGAGATTTGTCAGGTTGTCTCTTATTAAATAAGTGAATCGTACAATGTAAAATCTATATTGACAAAGAGTGCCTGAAAATTATTTTTATGATTTTTTAAAAACCTATTTGCAATAGGCCTACCTAATTACATGTTCTTTTATTGTGGCAAGAAAAGATTTCAAGAGTGCAGTGCCAAAAACATCAAAACTAAATCACAAATTCCAAGCATCTGATTGGCTGAAATGAAATGGCAACTGATCGCCATTACAGCCAATCAGATGCCTGAGATTTGAGACTGTTTTCCAATCTCAGTTTTATTATCTTGGGCCTTGGGATAATGTAGTAGTTGTGCACAAAGTGAAGATGGTGATAAATCTTGCTTAAGATTTGCTTTAGGCAACCAATACATAGTAGGTACTAAATCTTGTTTTGATTAAATTCTGATTCTCATTTGTGTAATATACTTGTCAAAAAGCAAATAATATAAAGATCTGTAGACTGAAGTTTAAAAATTCTTAACGTCAAAATAAAAATTCGTTTTAATAGATTAAAAAAATAATATTAACAACGCTTATCAGAAAATATGCATCAATTTATAGAGCTTTAGAAAAACAAAAAAATGATGTAAAAATTATTTCCATTTGAAAGAAAATGACTGATGAAATAAGAAATAAGGTTAACAACGTTAACGTAAGCATTGAAGAAACGTGTAATAATGCCGATAATAAAGGAGAACAAGAATGTAGATATTATTATTTGAATGAAAATAAATCACTGAAAAAGATTCTACAAGCTACGGAACGCGATGAAATTGAAATTTTACACACAGGAGGTGGAATCAAGCTTACAGTTAACTCCGGAACCTATCATCTTTTGAAAAGTGTGTTCGTGATTACTTCGGGAAGGAAGGTGATTCATTGAGTTGTACACGAATTCCGGTAACTGACAAGAGAGGAAATCTGGTAGAAACGAAATACAAGCTAGCAAGTGGTAAGTCACACTTGTATACTCTTAATAGGTACCACACAACTTGCTCTTGTCTTGTTAATGGCAGAAAAGCCGAAGAATTTGTTGAGACTGATTTGCCTGCAATATTAGACATGGTAGAATCAGCGGTCATCAAAAACAACACAACATTAGCTCAATTTAATAATGACATCAAGGAGACGTTAATGCATCATTTTGATGACAGATCTGAGAGATCAATGAGTACCTCTACAAAAACAAACAGTCTTGAAATTTTGACAAACACAGAAACGACCAGTTATGTACATTCTGTAAATGATCAAATTCTAAACATTTCCACTTCTGATCCCGAGAATCCATGTGACTGTGAGATAGAGAATGAGAAAAAAGAATATGAGAAGCCCTCCAATAGTATTCTCTCAAACATCGAAGAAAGTATTGCCGGACTTTAGAGTATGTTGAAGCAGCACATCGACGACATTTGCGCAAATTCAAGATCAAATTCAAAGTATTAAAAATCAAGCAATTACCAACGTCAACTAAGTTAGCCATCAAATTGAATGTGTTGCTGATTCAACTCAGAATATCCAATCAGAACTAACCGTAGCAACAACAACTATTCAACGCAGACTTCAGTCAATTTCTGATCATCTGAAATCTCAGAAAGTTACAGAAAATCACATTATTCCTACTGAAAATATTTCTCGGCATGAAAGAAAGTCACTAAGTCCAAAATCGTTGCCTTCAAAAAACACAGAAGTAAAGAAAGTTGAGGAAATTGAATCACATGTTAATGAACAATTTGACTGTAACAAAAAGAATAAATCAACCACGCTGATTATTGGCGATTCCATCCTTAAGGGAATAAAACTCCGCGATCTTCAGGAACAAACTGATGTAAGAACAATACGAGGTGCAGATATGGCAGAAATATCTACTTATATCAAAACGGAACTAAGTCATTGTAATTATGAAAATGTAATCGTTCAGCGGTTGGTGGAAATGACATTTCAAACGGAAAATCTATCCAGGCGATACAACACGAATTTCAAAAGATGATGGACTTTCTTGAGGAAAATGATTGTAAAATATTTATATGCACAGTTTGTAAACACCAAGATGTAGATGTTTCGCATCTAAACAAAATGATAAAAGAAATCTGCCAAATACGCAAAATCACCTGTATTGAAAACTATTCCGCTTTCATTTACGGCAATGGGTATACTGCACGTCAGATGTTTCAGGGTGACGGCATCCATCTATCACCTCGTGGAACCAGCACGTTATTACATAAAATACACAAGTCAATAGTAGTAATAAAGGAGCGAACCACAGAAAGTTTCTATCGTTCGAGGCAAGCTGACACTCATGGAAACTACCGAAGATTTCCACCCAGGGGGAATCCCACCGAAGTTCGAGGTTATCATTACCCGAGACAAGGTCTACAACGTTCTTCTTGGTCGCCGGCTTCAGGTTATCGAATTGGAGGTAACTCCACGTCACATCAAAATAAACACTATTGACAGTACTAGGACACTCTGAGCAGTATCAAAGAATCTAATAGTTATATTTCTAATCAAAATATGTTTAATGTTTTTAATGATTTATGTTCTGAATGTAATAATCTTTTTAATATATGTACATGTAATTTTCCTTTGGGTGAAAAAACACTAAATGCTTAATTACTAATGCAGACTAATTCAATGTGTAGTAACAGTTCATGCAGCGATGAACGCAATGCATACTCTGCAAACTGTGTTAATGCCACAAAACAAAACTCACCATTTCAATTCGTGAGCAAAGGATTTCGTGTAGTTAATCTTAATATTCAACATATTTTACCGAAATTGGATGAAATCAACATATTACTTTTAGAAGATCCCATTCATGTTTTAGGATTATGCGAAACTTTTTTGACTGAGAATACTGTAAATGATGAAATTCATATGCATGGTTATAATTTGGAAAGAAGAGACAGATTTTCAAAACAAGGTGGTGGAATAGTAGTTTACATAAAAGAAAATGTTTTATATCGGCGAAGATTAGACCTCGAAAATGATATCTTAGAATCACTTTTTATTGAAATAATTGTTCCAAACGGAAAGCCTTTCATTTTAAACTTTGTGTATAGACCGCCTTCCGCATTACAAAGTTGGATAGAGTCTTACGAACAACAAGTAACTAAAGCAAAGGAATTGTTTGATGAAATATATTCTCTTGGGGATTATAATTTTGATTTCTCGCCAGATGAAGGATTTAAAAAATAACAAATGGAATGCAACAATTATGTGTTTAGGCATGACGCAAATGGTAAAATCCCAAACCAGGGTAACTGAAGCGAACAGCTCGATTATTGACCACATATACTCAACCTTTCCTGAAAATATTATTGAGGTAACTGTTCCCAAAATCAGTTTGAGCGATCATTATCCTATATGTTTTACCAGAAAAATCAAGCAAATGCGTTGTAACTCAACAAGTAGACATACCACGATAAAATACAGATCATTGAGCAAATTTAATGAAAGCGAATTTAATACGGATCTTTTCAACTATGGCATTGATTATGTTGAATCAATACCGTACCCTTCTGATGCGCTTGATATTTTTTACAACATATGATGTGTTAAATAAACACGCACCGATAAAAGTTAAACGCATAAAAAGACAACACCAACCTGTCTGGTACTGGTAAGAAATTAAACATACTCGGAAAACAAGGGATTTATTTCATGCCAAAAAGGATTGGAATAACTACAAAGTTTGGCGTAATAATACTATAAAACTTATTGAACAAGCTAAAACAAATTTTTACAATAATGCTATTAAAGACAATTCGGATTCAAAATTACTGTGGAAACATATTAAAACTGTGTCCTCGGATGCTATTCACAAACCATGTTCATTGCCATCTACACTTATATTTCACGGTAGCACTTTATCTAAGGAACACAACATAATAAATGCCCTGAATTGTCATTTTATTAATATTGCTGACTCACTAATAAATTCCAATTTGTGTATCACAGATTTCAATGATTTAAAACTTTATCTAGATGAAAAATTGAAATATTAAGCATTAACTATAAAATTAATTACGCCATTTGAAGTAAAAAAGATAACAGATTCATTTAATATAAAGAAGGCTACTGGGCCTACTGGGAATTGGACCACGTATTTTAAAAATAAGTTGTGATTATGTTTCGTCTGCTATTGCGAAAATTATTAATGATTGCATAGTGTTAGGCGATTTTCCCAACAAGCTTAAAGAGGCATCAGTTCTTCCTCTTCATAAAAAACGGCAAAGAGAAGACCCTAATAATCACCGACCGATATCAATTTTAAACACTATTTAAAAAATTATTGAACGCCACGTGGCAAATCAAATGCACGAGTTTTTGCAATTTACAAACATTTTACACAAGACTCAGGCTGGATTTAGGAAAACCCTAATTGATAACTGGATGACAGATATTGATATTGGTAAACTAGTTGGGAGTGTATTCTTAGATCTTAGCAAAGCATTCGACATGGTTAATCATGAAATTCTTCTGCATAAACTAAAACTTTATCACTTCGATAACCAGGCGTAAAAATGGTTTAAATCTTATTTAACAGATAGACACCAATTTGTCAAGGTTAATAATTTCGAGTCACAAAAACTCCGTATCTAGTCCGGGGTACCGCAGGGTTCTATTCTAGGTCCTCTGTTATTTTTGCTTTATGTCAATGACCTACCTTTATCGGCACCAGAATCTAATCTTGACATGTATGCCGATGATTCAACCTTACATTGTTCTGCAAAGAATGTTTCTGATATTCAAGAAAAACTTCAAAAAGATCTTATTAATATAAACAACTGGTGTTCTTTAAACAGCATGGCATTAAATCCTGCAAAAACAACTTGCATGCTCATTGGTCAAAATCTAAGATTAAAACGTTCTGCTCCTCTAAATGTTTCAATAAATCAATTGCAAATTCAAAATGTTGAAACTCAGATTATTTTAGGTGTTGCCGTAGACAAAACCATGAAATGGTCAACACAAATAGACAATGTGTGCAAAAAAACTCAAGTCAAAATTATATCTGTTTCATCGCATATCAAAATATCTCATTCATGAAATGAAAGAAATGTTTTATAATGCTTATGTTACTCCAATTATAGATTATGGGTTAGTTACATGGGGAGGATGCTCAAAAACACTGTTAGATAAGGTCTTCAATTTTCAACATAAATTTGCAAAACTGATATTTCCTAAACAAGCCAATGTGCAACGGTTAATTCTTTTCAAGAACATAAACTGGTTACCAATAACAGACCGCTTTAAATACTATATTGCTATTCTCGTTTATAAAACTATTAACAATTTAGCTCCTTCATACATGAGAGAATTAATTCATACATGTAACAATGAAAACTACAATTTGCGATCCCAAAGTAATTTAAATCTAGTTGTCCTAAAACCAAACACAGAATACCTTAAAAAGACATTTAGTTACTCTGGAATGGTGATCTGGCCCCGAGGTTATAAAACTTCTACTCATTCTCAGTCGAGAATCTACTCGTACTCAACTTTTTATTCTCCCTGGAGTAGGAGTAGAAATTTTGTGGTTATAAAACAGCGCGAGAATCTACTCAACTGAGTACGCATTTTTTGATGACGTAGGCGACGCGCACCTGTTATTTACTTTTCGTCATGTAAATAAAAATGGCCGCTGAGCCAGATGCGGGACAGCCGAAGCCCGCAAAACCCAAATGAGGGATGCGGAAGAACTCACATTTATTGATTTGGTGAGCGATAATGATTCAACATTATTTGGAGAGTTCGATTCCTTTACGCATACCACCTCGAGTTCAACAAAGAGGGAAAAGTCAGTCTGGGAGACTGAATGCGTAACTTCCCGTAAGTAGATCTATTTAATTAACGCTATATACCCTTATTGAACCCCATTACCTTTTATGGTATTGTGTACACTATGTCATAACCTTGACTGATGTTTTTATCGTAAAGTGCACAAGCGGTTTGATTATTGAAAATTAGTTTCTTTAAACTTACAGTGTGTTTTATCGGATTATGAGAAATTACATATTGCTACTGAGTTGAAAAATATGAACAATTGTGCCGTTGCAATCACTACTGTCCCGCTGCTGTTTTGTGGAAATTAGGACATTCAAATGTCTTGACCCGCAACCACGGTGTAGACACAATCAGAATCTACATTCGATCTAGTCAAGGTAATGAGTGTTGTTAATCATTTTGATGGAAGTTTCGATATAATTTCCATTGACATGTTAATAAGTTTAGATAACATAAAAAGAGAAAAAAAAAGCATTGACCTTGTGATCACAGGTTGGACCCAGCCACCCCCCCCCCCTTCCCTCACACTACTGGGTCCAACATGCCGTACACCTATGCTTGTGATGTGCTGTGAAAAGTTTTTAGCCTTTCTATCATCCCTAAAAGTGTACACATACACGGATTTCAATAGATGCAAATCCATGCATTTTGGTGCAAGAAAAGTTGATATTTTTCAACTGATGCAGGGAAATTTAGGAGAAGTGGTCAAATTTTGCAAGAATAATCATAATTATTATGTCTGTTGCATTTTCTATGTGAAATAAATATTTATTTGACCATTACAATGATGTTAAAACAAGTTGTAAAGTTCACTAAATGCAAGTGTCATTTTGATATTTTTCCCAAACTGAGATCTGCCACACAAGCAAGGGGCTGTGTGAAAAGTGTCTTAAGGTCAACTGAAGATGGATGAAAGAAAACTATTTACAGTGTTCAAATGTAATTCAAAGCTACATATGTAAAACTTCGAAAATGTTTATTTTGTAAATTGCAAAATCTCTGTTTTATTAATATTAAGCCGTAAGATGTTAAGTTAAACATACAGGTAAATATAGCTCCAGTATGTTATATATTATATTCTCAAATATTTTACATTTATTTTTCTTTTCAGGCAATTCATCAGTTCTAATTACTCCCCAAATCAGGTGTACAGAAAATATCACAACATGAAGCAAAGAGGTAAATTTCCCTATAATGCGAACATTTTTATGCAATGAATACTAACAAGTATTTTTTATTAATATAACCCATTAGGAAATACTCTTTTGAATAATTTTGAAGTAAAAAAATACTTCTTTTGAATAATTTTCTTTCTGGGGAATGCTGTCAAAAATTGACCAACTTTTGTAACCTTTAATTTTATAATATATGTGCATTAAAATTTAAAAAATGTAATTATTTAAAAACTTAATTTTTATTTTGAAACTCTGAACTAACATGATGATACAATGTTGAATTTAATTTCATTATTGTTCTTAATTAAACGAATGCTAAGTAACTCAATCTATTTTACAGCAAAAGAAAAGTTTGATAGGGCAAGGAAAATGTCAAGACAGACAGGTGGGGATCCTTCTGCACCATCCTTAACACAGGCCGAGGAATCATGATTACAGAGCTTGGAAGGTCAGCCTTTCTTGACAGGGATATCAAATGCTGTTGAATACAGATGGTAATCTTTTGTTATATTTAAAGCTTTGCTCATTGATAACTGTATCATTCAATATTATTGATAGATCATTGCAATAGGTATTAAACAAATAAGACTTAATTTGATTAGAAGTGTCAAGTGGCTATGGGCGGGGTCCGAGGTGTCGGGGTGGAGTTACCCATCCAATTTTTTTTTAATAATTCATGGTATTAATTTCTGAACTCAAACCAACCTACTTTTTTGTTGTTTGCTACCCATCCACCACCCCTCCCCACTTCAAAAAATTATATCAATGTCTCCATGGTCTCATATCACAGTTTTGCAAAGTTTTCAACATAGCAATAATTAAAAGACCACCTGACTATAAAGACCAATGATGTCCAGATGTGTACTTAATAACAGGCTTTTAAAGTATGTATTACCATCACATTTTGATTAAAATCAGTCATTCTTTTGCTCCAAATTTTTTTAAATAAAGAAGGCTGCTGAAAGAAGTGTAGGAAATCACATTACTGTTATTCAAATAACATTGAAAAATACATGTATTCAGATTGTACAAGTAAGTAAGATTATATTGTTAATTTTGTTATTGTAGAAATTATTCCAACCCAGATGAGTGTGGAAGGTTCTTCCCAGACAATTTCTGAGCCATTGCCATTGCCAGGCACTTGTTCAAGGTTAGCAAGTATACTTTAATAATACATAAACAATTACATTCTATGCCATGGTTGACTTAAGTTTCTGGAGACAGCTGTTAAACTTGATACAATGTTATTGCAACCTAGAAGTTCATAATTTACTTTTATTTAGTTATGTGTACAGTTTTTGTGTCTCTTATTTGAAGAAAATGTGAAACAAAGGGATCACTTTGTCTGCCCATCATTAAAACTTAATAATGGCTTAACTTTTGTCATTTCATATTCAACTTCATCCATTTGTATTTACTTCAAATTACTTGAACACTGCAGTAGAGCTGTAGTTGAGCTTGCTCTCCTATTATAGCTTTTATTTTTATTCTGACAAAACACTGGAGTGGACACAGGTATTAAACTGAACACCCATCCACTTACACTTATTCACCACAATGTTCATGTACTATTTAACTGGACTTCTTGTAAGGTAAAGTGAGAAGACCATCATGATGGTTGACCTCTTAAGTCAGTATTGGCAATATGATACAACTATTTAAATTAATTAAATATTTTTTCCATGACACCATTTGTTTTTGGTAGGATAAGGTTGCAATGACTAAAAATATGGAATCTGTAACTGTTTCAACCACAATTTACACAATTTTAACAAGATTACTCAAACTTACTATGATAGATTTCTAGAGTAGTTGACCCCAAATGTTTTTTATGGTGCACTGTTTGATTTAGATTCATTGGGATGTTTCTGACCAAGTAGCGAACGGTGTAGATCCAGATCAGACAGCAAGGATGTACCAACTGATCTGGTTCGCACACTGGTCTTGCACACAGTGTTAAGTCAATACCAATTATTAACCCTTTGCTCCATATAGATCTATATATATATGGGTTTTATCACATAATGTGACCTGTGTAGAACATGTGTAGAACCAGGTAAGCCAGTAGATCTGTGCAGTCTGGCCCCGAGGTTATAAAACTTCTACTCATTCTCAGTCGAGAATCTACTCGTACTCAACTTTTTATTCTCAGTGGAGTAGGAGTAGAAATTTTGTGGTTATAAAACAGCGTGAGAATCTACTCAGCTGAGTACGCATTTTTTGATGACGTAGGCGACGCGCACCTGTTATTTACCTTTCGTCATGTAAATAAAAATGGCCGCTGAGCCAGATGCGGGACAGCCGAAGTCCGCAAAACCCAAATGAGGGATGCGGAAGAACTCACATTTATTGATTTGGTGAGCGATAATGATTCAACGTTATTTGGGGAGTTCGATTCCTGTACGCATACCATCTCAAGTTCAACAAAGAGGGAAAAGTCAGTCTGGGAGACTGAATGCGTAACTTCCCGTAAGTAGATCTTTTTAATTTACGCTATATACCCTTATTGAACCCCATTACCTTTTATGGTATTGTGTACACTATGTCATAACCTTGACTGATGTTTTTATCGTAAAGTGCACAAGCGGTTTGATTATTGAAAATTAGTTTCTTTAAACTTACAGTGTGTTTTATCGGATTATGGGAAATTACATAGATTCTATTGCTTAGGGTTGAAAAATATGAACAATTGTGCCGTTGCAATCACTACTGTCCCGCTGCTATTTTGTGGAAATTAGGACATTCAAATGTCTTGACCCGCAACCGCGGTGTAGACACAATCAGAATCTACATTCGATCTAGTCAAGGTAATGAGTGTTGTTAATCATTTTGATGGAAGTTTCGATATAATTTCCATTGACATGTTAATAAGTTTAGATAACATAAAAAGAGAAAAAAATGCATTGACCTTTTGATCACAGGTTGGATCCAGCCACCCCCCTTCCCTCACACTACTGGGTCCAACATGCCGTACACCTGTGCTTGTGATGTGCTGTGAAAAGTTTCCATCCATCCATCCATCCATCCAGCCTGTCTGCCTGCCTGCCGAACTCCCAAAGAGTCATCAGTGATAGATAAAAGATAAAAACACCGCCAGTCATTTAGGGTCTGTTTGTTGCATGCAAAGCCTTCTTGAAATTTGCAAGATTAGGCTGCATGACTACTATAGTGGGCAGGGAGTTCCACAGTATTATTGTATGCGGAAAAGAACAAGAACTTGTAATAATCTGCAGTAGTGTGGATTTGTCTGTAGGAAAGAGGATGCATGTGCCTGGTCATTCTGTTGGGCCTTTTTATCATCTCTAAAAGTGTACACATTCAGGGATTTCAATAGATGCAAATCCTTGCATTTTGGTGCAAGAAAAGTTGATATTTTTCAACTGATGCAGGGAAATTTAGGAGGTGGTCAAATTTTGCAAGAATAATCATAATTATTATGTCTGTTGCATTTTATATATGAAATAAATATTTATTTGACCATTAAAATGATGCTAAAACAATTTGTAAAGTTCACTAAATGCAAGTGTCATTTTGATATTTTTCCCAAACTGAGATCTGCCACACAAGCAAGGGGCTGTGTGAAAAGTGTCTTAAGGTCTGAAGATGGATGAAAGAAAACTCTATTTACAGTCTTCAAATGTAATTCAAAGCTACATATGTAAAACTTCGAAAATGATTATTTTGTAAATTGCAAAATTTCTGTTTTATTAATATTAAGCCGTAAGAAGTTAAGTTGAACATACAGGTAAATATAGCTCCAGTATGTTATATATTATATTCTCAAATATTTTACATTTATTTTTCTTTTCAGGCAATTCATCAGTTCTAATTACTCCCCAAATCAGGTGTACAGAAAATATCACAACATGAAGCAAAGAGGTAAATTTCCCTAAAATGCAAACATTTTAATGCAATGATTGAATGAATACTAACAAGTATTTTTTTTATTAAAATAACCCATTAGGAAATACTTTTTTGAATAATTTTGAAGTAAAAAAATACTTCTTTTGAATAATTTTCTTTCTGGGGAATGCTGTCAAAAATTGACCAACTTTTGTAACCTGTAATTTAATAATATATGTGCATTAAAATTAAAAAAAAATGTAATTATTTAAAAACTTAACTTTTATTTTGAAACTCTTAACTAACATGATGATACAATGTTGAATTTAATTTCATTATTGTTCTTAATTAAACGAATGCTAAATAACTCAATCTATTTTACAGCAAAAGAAAAGTTTGATAGGGCAAGGAAAATGTCAAGACAGACAGGTGGGGGCCCTTCTGCACCATCCTTAACACAGGCTGAGGAATCATGATTACAGAGCTTGGAAGGTCAGCCTTTCTTGACGGGGATATCAAATGCTGTTGAATACAGATGGTAATCTTTTGTTATATTTAAAGCTTTCCTCATTGATAACTGTATCATTCAATATTATTGATAGATCATTGCAATAGATATTAAACAAATAGACTTAATTTGATTAGAAGTGTCAAGTGGCTATGGGCGGGGTCCGAGGTGTCGGGGTGGAGTACTTTTTTGTTGTTTGCTACCCATCCACCACCCCTCCCCACTTCAAAAAATTATATCAATGTCTCATATCACAGTTTTGCAAAGTTTTCAACATAGTAATAATTAAAACACCACCTGACTATAAAGACCAATGATGTCCAGATGTGTACTTAATAACAGACTTTTAAAGTATGTATTACCATCACATTTTGATTAAAATCAGTCATTATTTTGCTCCCAATTTTTTTTAATAAAGAAGGCTGCTGAAAGAAGTGTAGGGAATCACATAACTGTTATTCAAATAACATTGAAAAATACATGTATTCAGATTGTACAAGTAAGTAAGATTATAATGTTAATTTTGTCATTGTAGAAATTATTCCAACCCAGATGAGTGTGGAAGGTTCTTCCCAGACAATTTCTGAGCCATTGCCATTGCCTGGCACTTGTTCAAGGTTAGAAAGTATACTTTAATAATACATAAAAAAATTACATTCTATGCCATGCTTGACTTAAGTTTCTGGAGACAGCTGTTAAACTTGATACAATGTTATTGCAACCTAGAAGTTCATAATTTACTATTATTTAGTTATGTGTACAGTTTTTGTGTCTCTAATTTGAAGAAAATGTGAAACAAAGGGATCACTTTGTCTGCCCATCATTAAAACTTAATAATGGCTTAACTTTTGTCATTTCATATTCAACTTCATCCATTTGTTTACTTCAAATTACTTGAACACTGCAGTAGAGCTGTATTTGAGCTTGCTCTCCTATTATAGCTCTTGTTTTTATTCTGACAAAACACTGGAGTGGACACAGGTATTAAACTGAACACCCATCCACTTACACTTATTCACCACAATGTTCATGTACTATTTAACTGGACTTCTTGTAAGGTAAAGTGAGAAGACCATCATGATGGTTGACCTCTTAAGTCAGTATTGGCAATATGATACAACTATTTAAATTAATTAAATATTTTTTCCATGACACCATTTGTTTTTGGTGTTAGTGGGTCGCAGGATAAGGTTGCAGTTACTAAAAATATGGAATCTGTAACTGTTTCAACCACAATTTACACAATTTAAACAAGATTACTCAAACTTACTATGATAGATTTCTAGAGTAGTTGACCCCAAATGTTTTTTATGGTGCACTGTTTGATTTAGATTCATTGGGATGTTTATGACCAAGTAGCGAACGGTGTAGATCCAGATCAGACAGCAAGGATGTACCAGCTGATCTGGTTCACACACTGGTCTCGCACACAGTGTTAAGTCAATAACAATTATTAACCCTTTGCTCCATATAGATCTATTTATATATGGGTTTTATCACATAATGTGACCTGTGTAGAACATGTGTAGAACCAGGTAAGCCAGTATTTGTGCAGTCTGATCTGGATCTGCATAGGTCACTTTTGTGATATGCCAGCTAATCTGGTGACTTCAGATAAAAGCCATATACCATGGAAAGAAAGGATTAACAGAATTTTGGGGTGAACATGTGATAACACAGTTCTTTGGTGGGGCCACATTGATGAATTTGCATTTTCTGTTTCAGGAAAACGAAAAGCTCAAGCTCGGAAAGACATTCAGGTGTTAACAGAGAACAGTATAAAACTAGACTATGAAAGACTGGAGTTAGAGATAGAAAAATTAATTCAAGAAATCTGACTTAAAAGAAAAAGAACTAACAGTGAAATCAACCAGAAAAGTTAAAGAAAAACAACTAGAATACACAAAAAAATTTCAGCTGGTTTAATTACAATGGCAAACTGTAAGTTTTGAACAGTGAAGATCATGATCAGATAAAAGAGTTGCCTCTTGGATCTGGATCTACACTGTTTGCACTTGTAATATAACTTGTATATATGGTGTAAGGGTTTATAATATTTCATCTAATAGTATGTGATTACAGAAAAGAAATGTCTTAAACAAAGCATTTTGAATTTTTTATTCAGTAGAAAAGTGGATGCTTTTCATCTTTTGCTAAGTATATGTTCAATAGTAATCTGTACTAATGCCTGCTGAATGATCAACTTGAGCAGTGTCAAGTTTTATTTATCAAAAAGTAACCAGTGCAGATCCTGATCTGATGTGTATTTATTGAGGAAATGTTTACACTGATTGGATTATCTCCCTTTGTTATGTCCCCGCCATGAAATGGCGACGGGCATTAAGAGTTGCTCCTGTCCGTCCATCCGTCTGCGATATTCTCGTGAACGCAACTCCTCCTACACTACTGGTGGGAATTTAATGAAACTTTACCACAATGCTGGCCTGATATGTTGTTGTGCATAAAGGTGGGGTTTCGCTCTTACATGTTCCGTTCACAAGTTATGGCCCTTTGATACTTCAAGGTCACTGTTACTAAAAATAGAATTCTCTTGTCCGGGCTGTAACTTTGTTAGGAATAGAATGATTTCAAAATAACTTGACACAAATGTTCATCATGAGAAGATGGTGTGTCCCGTACCATTCCCATGCCTGTAGGTCCAAGGTCAATGTCACTGTTACTAAAATAGAATTTTCTTGTCAGGGTTGTAACTAGGTTAAGGAATAGAGTAATTTCAAAATAACTTGGCAGAAATGTTCATCATGACAAGGTGGTGAGTCGTGTACCATGTCCATGCCTGTAGGTCCAAGGTCAAGGTCACTGTTACTAAAAATAAAATTTTCTTGTCCGGGCTATAACTTTGTTTTGAATGGAGGGTTTTCAAAATAACTTGGCACAAATGTTCACCATGAAAAGGCGGTGTGTTGCGTACATTACCCATGCCTGTAAGTCCAAGGTCAAGGTCACAGTTACTAAAACTTGAATATACTTGTTCGGGCTATAACTTCTTTTGGAATGAAGGGATTTCAAAATAACTTGGCACACATGTTCACTATGATATTGCATTGCATGACCACCAACTTCTTCACAGACATTTCCGTTATGAGAAGACAACAGTGCCACAAATACAAATAATTTACTTGATCATCAAGTTTATGCATATTCTTATAATTACTCGAACATCACTGTCTTTGAAATGCTATTATTCCCATCATTGCACTTTAGTATCTGAAAACGATGCATAGCGGGGGCATCCGTGTCCCATGGACACATTTCTAGTTTAAATTATCTATTTCCTACATATATGGGCCTTTATTGACGATGACTAGTGCTGATCCAGATCAGCTGGCACATCAGTGCCCTCTGATCAGGATCTGCACTGTTTGCAATTTAATTTCTTAAGTTATTTCTTGCTAATCTGGATCTATACTGGTAAACACATGTCAAAATGTGTATGTATGGAGGAAAGGTATGATTTTGTAATTTATCTCAAGGAATGGAAAATAAATTGATCTTAATAATTATGATGATTTAACTGGTCAAAAACAATTGTATTGTCGATTTGCTGAAATAAAAACTTGAAAAAACTTGGTCTTTCGTTCTTCTTAAATGTCTTGCTGGTGCACCCTAGAACCTGGTCTACCTGCACCCCCTTATCCCTTGGCAAATTGTGAAGGTCATTTTTAGATGCATGTGAGAGTTACAATATTATGACCTAATATTGGCATCCCTGTCATAGTATCAAGACTTGGGATTCACTATTTTCTGCCTTAAATATAGATATTTTAACCCAGCTATTCTATATAATGTTATGGCAAGTGTCATAATTCTACTGGTTAGATCTACAATAAATATTACCCAACTCCATGAAAGATATACCCGATAGATCTATATTTAATTGCTCACACACCGCGTTATTTAAAGATTAATAAATATATTGGATGGATAAGACCAGCCATTTTGTAAATAAACACATAATTCGTGGTAACTTGTTAACAATCCTATGTTATTTACGCCCTGTCACTGAATCAGACTATAGTATAAAATCAATTTATTACTTCCCTAAATGGTACCTCTTTCATGAATGATTCCGAAAAAGACTATAGTGTTACGTCATTTCATCTCGAGCGTGTTTAAAGCAGGTGCTTCATAGGTAAATAGAATTCTGTTATAGTAAATTTAAATCGAACACTCGGATTAAATATTACAACGAATAATACTTGGTTGAACATTATGAAATGCTCTAGCGTGAAGTTAATTAAACAAGAAACATATTGTGTGTGTATTTAAATTTATTTATTGTCGCTACCAGAAGCCGATATGCGCGAAGCCTCCAGAAAAGTGTTAAACATTTTAAGTTTTGAAGAATTGTGCTCGACTTTCCAATTCAATTATCACGTGTTCCTTTAAATGCCCGGTGCATTATAAGTATCAGTGCACTGGGCGTATATTTAAAATCTCATTCGAAAAACTGTTAGTAATTTTAGTTTGAGTAGAGGGGTATCGACCCAGTACTTAATCTTCGATACACCCTTCTTTAAAATCAATTACTAATCAATTAGGGAAGTTCCGCGGGAATTTAGATTGGTCATCCAATCACAATGCGCCACGTATAACACATACTGAGTACTGGTTTTTCCTAGCACAGTTTTAGTCATTGTGTCGTCACCGGTCTCAAAATAGACAGTAGACCGGTGTAAACACAATGCAGTTTTACTGGTAACACAATTCAAATTAACATCGAACCAGGACGCAAGTTGTGCATACTGTAGGGAAGAGAAAATGGACTGGATTTATGAAGTGGAAGAAATCGTTTTTTTTCACAGGTAGAAGCGACTGTCTTCCTTGCATGGTTTTGTAAATGTGTGTGTTAAATAATATTTCACTTTCATGCAAAAGCTTACAGTCAGCACACTGCATACTCTTTACGTTTACAGCGGCACTGTTCCAACACAAGGGGTAAGTTTGTATTGTTTCAATAATAGGTTCACGGTCTAGAAAAAATCCTCGGTCGTCTAAGGCGGTTTGCAACAGCTCTACGAAGTTCCCGCCGTAAATTTATAATGGCGGTCGCCATTTTTATTTGCTGAGAAAGAGGCTGAGAATGATCAAGATCATTCTCAGAATTTTCTACTCAGGCTGAGTAGAATCGGGCACTGACTTCTACTCCAAATTTTTATAACCTCGATTTTACTGAGAAACTACTCCAGCCTGAGAATCTACTCAGGATTTGAGTATGAGAATGTTCTCAGAAGTTTTATAACCTCGGGGACTGATCTGGATCTGCATTGGTCACTTTTGTGATATGCCAGCTAATCTGGTGAGATCAGATAAAAGCCATATACCATGGAAAGAAAGGATTAACAGAATATTGGGGTGAACATGTGATAACACAGTTCTTTGGTAGGGCCACATTGATGAATTTGCATTTTCTGTTTCAGGAAAACGAAAAGCTCAAGCACGGGAAGACATTCAGGTGTTAACAGAGAACAGTTAAAAACTAGACTATGAAAGACTGGAGCTAGATAGAAAAATTAATTCATGAAATCTGACTTTTAAAAGAAAAAGAACTAACAGTGAAAACAACCAGAAAAGTTAAAGAAAAACTAGTTAGAATACACAAAAAAAAATCAGCTGGTTTAATTACAATGGCAAACTGTAAGTTTTGAACAGCGAAGATCATGATCAGATAAAAGAGTTGCCACTTAGATCTGGATCTACACTGTTTGCACTTATATATGTGGTGTAAGGGTTTATAATATTTCATCTGGTAGTATGTGATTACAGAAAAGAAATGTCTTAAACAAAGCATTTTGAATTTTTAATCAAGTAGAAAAGTGGATGCTTTTCATCTTTAGCAAAGTATATGTTCAATAGTAATCTGTACTAATGCCTGCTGAATGATCAACTTGAGCAGTGTAGATCCGCATCAGCCAGCACAACCATGCCATCAGATCTGGATCTACACTGTTGTCTTTTTGATTTGTCAAGTTTTTTTTTATCAAAAAGTAACCAGTGCAGATCCTGATCTGATGTGTATTTATTGAGGAAATGTTTACACTGATCGGATTATCTCCCTTTGTTATGCCCCCGCCATGAAATGGCGACGGGCATTAAGAGTTGCTCCTGTCCGTCTGTCTGTCCATCCGAGCGCACCGCAAGGCATCTGTTGGGTACCATCTGTCCGTCCGAGCGCACCGCAAGGCATCTGTTGGGTACCATTCCCATTCATTCCGTTGTGTCTTGTTGGGTACATTTTTTGCTTATTGGGTAGTTTTTAACAAAAGAAATACCCAACAAAGGGTCAAATGTGGGAACGTGCGTCCGTCCGATATTCTCGTGAACGCAACTCCTCCTAAACTACTGGTGAAAATTTAATGAAACTTTACCACAATGCTTGGCCTGATATGTTGTTGTGCATAATGGTGAGGTTTTGCTCTTACATGTTCCGTTCACAAGTTATGGCCTTTTGATACTTCCATTTACATTAGTTTTAATAGGAGTATATCTCGTGAACGCAACTCCTCCTACACCTCTGCTGGGAATTTGATGAAACTTTACCACAATGCTTGGCCTGATATGTTGATGTGCATAAAGGTGGGGTTTCGCTCTTACATGTTCCATTCACAAGTTATGGCCTTTTGATACTTCTATTTACATTAGTTTTAACTTTTAATAGGAATATATCTCGTGAACGCAACACCTCCTACACTACTGGTGGGAATTAAATGAAACTTTACCAAAATGCTTGGCCTGATATGTTGTTTTGCATAAAGGTGGGGTTTTGCTCTTACATGTTCCGTTCAGAAGTTATGGTCCTTTGATAATTCCATTTACATTAGTTTTAATAGGAATATATCTTGTGAACGCAAATCCTCCTACACCTCTGCTGGGAATTTGATGAAACTTTACCACAATGCTTGGCCTGATATGTTGTTGTGCATAAAGGTGGGGTTTTGCTCTTACATGTTCCGTTCAGAAGTTATGGCCCTTTGATACTTCCATTTACATTAGTTTTAATAGGAATATATCTTGTTTCTTATATTTTGTGTTAAGCAAAATATGCATTTTGCCCATAACTTTAAAACTACTTAAGATACTGCCTTGAAACTTGAAATATATTTTCCCCATCAAAATCTACATCATAACCAACAAGACCCGTAACCCTGCTTCCAATATTTTTCAAATTATGCCCCTTTTTCACTTACATTTTGTGTTAAGAAAAATATACACTTTGCCCTTAACTTCGTTTGGAATGGAGGGATTTCAAATTAACTTGGCACAAATGTTCACTATAACAAGGCGGTGTGTCGTGACAATACCCATGCCTGTAGGTCCAAGGTCAAGGTCACTGTTACTAAAAATAGAATTTTCTCGCAAAATCTTGTCCGCTCTGTAACTTTGTTATTTCTTATTGGATTTTTGAATAACTTGGTATAATTGTTCACCATATCAAGACGGTATGTCACGTACATGCCCAAGCCTTTAGGTCGAAGGTCAAGGTCACTGTTACTAAAAATAGAATTTTCTTGTCCGGGCTGTTACTTTGTTATGAATGGAGGGATTTCAAAATAACTTGGCACAAATGTTCACCATGACAGGGCGGTGTTTCGCGTACGATGCCCATGCCTGTAGGTCAAGGTCACTGTCACTAAAAATAGAATTCTCTTGTCCGGGCTGTAACTTTGTTAGGAATAGATCGATTTCAAAATAACTTGACACAAATGTTCATCATGACAAGATGGTGTGTCCCGTACCATGCCCATGCCTGTAGGTCCAAGGTCAAGGTCACTGTTACTAAAATAGAATTTTCTTGTCAGGGTTGTAACTACGTTAGGATTAAAGTAATTTCAAAATAACTTGGCAGAAATGTTCATCATGACAAGGTGGTGAGTCGTGTACCATGTTCATGCCTGTAGGTCCAAGGTCAAGGTCACTGTTACTATAAATAGAATTTTCTTGTCTGGGCTATAACTTTGTTTTGAATGGAGGGTTTTCAAAATAACTTGGCACAAATGTTCACCATGACAAGGCGGTGTGTTGCGTACATTACCCATGCCTGTAAGTCCAAGGTCAAGGTCACAGTTACTAAAACTTGAATTTACTTGTTCGGGCTATAACTTCTTTATGAATGAAGGGATTTCAAAATAACTTGGCACAAATGTTCACTATGATATTGCATTGCATTACCACCAACTTCTTCACAGACATTTCCGTAATGAGAAGACAACAGTGCCACAAATACAAATAATTTACTTGATCATCAAGTTTATGCATATTCTTATAATTACTCGAACATCACTGTCTTTGAAATGCTATTATTCCCATCATTGCACTTTAGTATCTGAAAACGATGCATAGCGGGGGCATCCGTGTCCTATGGACACATTTCTAGTTTAAATTATCTATTTCCTACATATATGGGCCTTTATTGACGATGACTAGTGCTGATCCAGATCAGCTGGCACATCAGTGCCCTCTGATCAGGATCTGCACTGTTTGCAATTTAATTTCTTAAATTATTTCTTGCTAATCTGGATCTATACTGGTAAACACATGTCAAAATGTGTATGTATGGAGGAAAGGTATAATTTTGTTATTTTTCTCAAGGAATGGAAAATAAATTGATCATAATAATTATGATGATTTAACTGGTCAAAGACAATTGTATTGTCGATTTGCTGAAATAAAAACTTGAAAAAAAACTTGGTCTTTCGTTCTTCTTAAATGTCTTGCTGGTGCACCCTAGAACCTGGTCTACCTGCACCCCCTTATCCCTTGGCAAATTGTGAGGGTCATTTTTAGACGCATGTGGGAGTTACAATATTATGACCTAATATTGGCATCCCTGTCATAGTATCAAGACTTGGGATTCACTATTCTCTGCCTTAAAATATAGATATTTTAACCCAGCTATTCTATATAATGTTATGGCAAGTGTCATAATTCTACTGGTTAGATCTACAATCAATATTACCCAACTCCATGAAAGATATACCCAATAGATCTATATTTAATTGCTCACACACCGCGTTATTTAAAGATCAATAAATATATTGGATGGATAAGACCAGCCATTTTGTAAATAAACACATAATTCGTGGTATTGTCCAACAATATTGACCTGGCACTCTTGCATTTGACCCCATATTCGTTAATTTTCGTAAATGTTACGATCGGTAGTCTGGCATCTATTCCAATACTCCACACATCACTGTGGTGTAAATTGAATAATATATCGGAGTTTTCGCTGATACCCGTGTTTATTCAATGACCTTTACGAAAATTAATGAAGTGCCAGGTCAATATTGTTAGACAATAACTTGTTAACAATCCTATGTTATTTACACCCTGTCATTGAATCAGACTATAGTATAGAATCAATTTATTACTTCCCTAAATGGTACCTCTTTCATGAATAATTCCGAAAAAGACTATAGTGTTACGTCATTTCATCTCGAGCGTGTTTAAAGCAGGTGCTTCATAAGCAAATAGAATTCTGTTATAGTATATTTAAATTGAACACTCGGATTAAATATTACAACGAATAATACTTGGTGGAACATTATGAAATGCTCTAGCGTGAAGTTAATTAAACAAGAAACATATTGTGTGTGTATTTAAGTATAGGTTATTGTTCATTTAGAGGCTTGTATGAAAATTAAACGGTCAGGCCCAGCTGCGTTGACCGTTTAATTTTTCATACAAGCCTCTAAATAAACTATAACGTATATAATGGTTGAAATTATTTTTGTAACTGATAAAATAGTCTCTGCCTAAATTACCATATATGGGTATAAACAAAATCAACTGTCACACTGCAAGTAGTTTTGTGGCTTGTAAACATGTACTGTAAGAATATTTTAGAAAGCGAATTATGCAATTTTTTATCTAAAAACACAATGGGTGTCGGGGGAAACCTGTGTGACAGTGCATGTTGGGTGGAGAAACAAGGCTTCGTCAGTGAAAGTTCCATAGATACATCTTTTATCTCTTGGCAAAACAGTTAATATCCAGATCAGCCGACACATCTGTGCATTCCGCTTTTAGGCTCATTAAGATATTTCTGACAAAAAACAACAACGAACTCCAGATCAGATGGCATTGATTTTATGGCTGATCTGGATCTACACTGGTCTCTATGTGATAACAGACGTGTCTATGCCTATGGAGTAAACGGTTAAACATTTTAAAAAGTCGATCATCAGCCAAAACGTCAACGCTCAAATCAATATTTAAATGATTTCCTTTACCTCTCTCTTTGTAAGTCACGCCTACTTCCACGCTTTAAAAGATCGTAAGCGAACAAAACATGTTCGTCATTAAACGTTCGAACAATAATCGTGAGCAAATTATCCTATAATAAACACATTTCTGACGCGCAACATTATGAGAATTAAGGTTCGAAATATTTGAAAAATACTGCATGGCCATTGGCTCAAAAATAATTTCAACTATTATATTTATTTATTGTCGCTACCAGAAGCCGATATGCGCGAAGCCTCCAGAAGAGTGTTAAACATTTTAAGTTTTGAAGAATTGTGCTCGACTTTCCAATTCAATTATCACGTGTTCCTTTTAATGCCCGGTGAATTATAAGTATCAGTGCACTGGGTGTATATTTAAAATCTCATTCGAAAGACTGTTAGTAATTTTAGTTTGAGTAGAGGGGTATCGACCCAGTTCTTAATCTTCGAAACACCCTTCTTTCAAATCAATTACTAATCAATTAGGAAAGTTCCGCGGGAATTTAAATTGGTCATCCAATCACAATACGCCACGCATAACACATACTGGTTTTTCCTAGCACAGTTTAAGTCATTGTGTCGTCACCGGTCTCAGTAGACCGGTGTAAACACAATGCAGTTTTACTGGTAACACAATTCAAATTAACATCGAACCAGGACGCAAGATGTGCATAGGGAAGAGAAAATGGACTGGATTTATGAAGTGGAAGAAATCGTTTTTTCACAGGTAGAAGCGACTGTCTTCCTTGCATGGTTTTGTAAATGTGTGTGTTAAATAATATGTCACTTTCATGCAAAAGCTTACAGTCAGCACACTGCATACTCTTTACGTTTACAGCGGCACTGTTCCAACACAAGGGGTAAGTTTGTATTGTTTCAATAATAGGTTCACGGTCTAGAAAAAAATCCTCGGTCGTCTAAGGCGGTTTGCAACAGCTCTACGAAGTTCCCGCCGTAAATTTATAATGGCGGTCGCCATTTTCATTTGCTGAGAAAGAGGCTGAGAATGATCAAGATCATTCTCAGAATTTTCTACTCAGGCTGAGTAGAATCGGGCACTGACTTCTACTCCAAATTTTTATAACCTCGATTTTACTGAGAAACTACTCCAGCCTAAGAATCTACTCAGAATTTGAGTATGAGAATGTTCTCAGAAAGTTTATAACCTCGGGGCCTGGAATACAATTCCAGCTTCAATAAAATCTATATCGGAACTTGAAATTTTTAAAAAGACGTATAAAACTTACTTGCTAAAAAATATTTTGACTTCTTAGAAACTTCTCGGTAAACATGTGCGATTTTGTGTTGTTATTTTTTTTATTATTTAATAATTATTATTTATTATTATTATTATTATTATTGTATTATTGTTGTGTGTGCGTGTGGGTAGTTAGATGGCCTCTTGAAAATAAGTTTTGTATAATTGTTATTTGACTATGTATAAAACTTAAGAGTTTACCATCTTAAAATAAAGAATTCATTATTATTATTATTATTATTATAACTTTTGACAATAGACAATTAAGATCTACCAATCAAAGATTAAAAAAAAATCCAATCATTTTCATGTTTGTTTAACGATCGGCTTTAATTGGCGTGTAATTAGCACATATTTGTCGGATTTACTAATCAAAACGACCACCGCAACATCACATGCGACCACACCAATACTGTTTTCACACATCGTGCGAGAGAAAGGACCATAATAGCAACATTGATTGTTTAATTGGCGAAAGTTAAGTAAATACATCGTTGACAGGGTGCACCTGGTCGCTGTTTACAGCCAAATCGGGGTTTTGGGGGTCGATTTTTAATGGTCGTTGTTTGCGGGCGGCAGTTGCCCGTTATTAACAGTTATGCAATATAGAAAATTTCAACGGGGGGAAACGGAAATGGTCGTTGTTGACAGGTGGCCGCTCTCATCAGGTGGTCGTTTGCACAGGTTTTACTGTATTAAGCGTGTGCATTACTCCCTGATCAAAAGTCAGTGTGTTTGCGTCAGTACCATTATGCTCTTCAGTATGAATATTAATTTAGTTTATCTATCACACTTTAATTACCTTAAAATAAGCCACTTTTAAATCAACCTTAATTGCACGTGGATAGCATTTGAACTGTTAAAAGAAAAGAAAATAAACAAAGTATTTCTTTAAAAAGGTATATTTGTCGAGATATTTCTCTAAAAAAGGACATGTGTTTATAGAAGCACGAAGCAAAAGTATTAGCTAAATGCCCAAGGTTATAAACCTGAGATTGGAAACCAGTCTCAAATCTCAAGCATCTGATTGGCTGAAATGGCGACTTGTCTGAGATTTGAGACTGGTTTCCATGCTCAGTTTTATAACCTTGGGCAAAAGACTGCAAAACTATTTTTTTAATTATTGAACAAAAATTTGTAAGGGCTACGAAATTTATCAGCAGATACATGAATACTTATTGCCCAAAACATGGGCATTAAATAATATGTGCATAAGATAAATCTTGAATGTATGCCAAACAAAGAGAAAGTCAGCCTAATATTATTTACATGGTGTTCAAATTTAAATTGTTTACATGGTGTTCAAATTTAACGCAGTTCTCGGAAAATGTAAATCTGTCATTTTGGCAAGAAGCAGACGGAAAATGTAAATCTGTCATTTTGGCAAGAAGCAGACCTTATGCTGGCACTCTATATCAGAAAAGACGTCTTCAAAATGTCTTCAAACGTGTACATTATTGTGCTCGTTCATTCAATTTTAACTCTTGTTCGGTACGTTGTAGCCAGGCCAGTGGCATATATGCATGTGATTTGTACGAACACGTCCGTCGGATTTGGCGTTATGATTGTGGACTTAGGTATGTCAACGTCAATTACGTTTCCGCTGGTATAGTTCAGGTCAAGGATATCTGTAACGCCAGGCTTTGTTCCTACAACAACACTGTACGATAATGGAACGCCGTCCTTCGTTTCAAACACACCTTTCCAATTCATTGTTATCGTTCGTCCATGTCTGGTTACGCTAAGAGGTTGATCTAAGAAAAAATATAAATGCTGTAGTTTTGATTCGTGCTTATGTGCTACACAGTTATAAACATCATTAAAATATCTTATATGACATCAGATATAAAACAATATCTTTGCACATAAATATTCACTATGGGGAATCACATGATCAAAATAATCTCTAAACAAATGTAAAACAATGAAAAATGAAGTATATTTTGTCCATGGTTTGTGTGAAGCTTTATTATGTAGCCTATCATATGCCTACTAGAAGGTATAATTATACTGACAATATTTCGCTCATGACCTCTTCCTCATAATTCAGAACACCCAAGCACTATAAAACATGGCACTGCAGAGGTAATCTGGTAAAATTCTAAACAAAACACTTGTTAGCAGTTGTAGTATAAAACATATAGTCTGTGGTCATATGATAGTACATTTATAAATTCTATTTGTGCAACTCAGAAATAAAAACTTCACAAAATTCAAAATTTCCCTATAGCTTAGAGATTATTTTGATAATGTGATTCCCCACAGTGATATTGAAAACAATTTCTTTTTGTGTTTTTAAAACTGTTAAGTCAGTTACCAGTACCAATTAATTGACTCTATGTTTTGTTAATTTTCTGTCATATATAGGTTATTGCCATTAATTTACTGAAAAACGCATTATTTCTTCTTTGTATATGTTGTTTTGGCTTTGTGAATTTGTTTAGAGGCTATGTTTTCCACTGTGGCGTTTGAATGTTTGCGTATTCATGTAACTCATTTTTTTCATGACAAGAGCGTTGATAACGGGGTGCCATTTAATAGACACCTTTATACTAGATATTGTGTTTGATCAAACAAGTAATTTACACATAAAAGTAGAAATGTTTACCAGTTAAAGCGGGCGGATCAGTTGCAATAAAAATGGTTGACCGTACAAGATCGCTGGTATGTAATCCGGAGTTTACGGCTCGAACCTCAGCCGTTATATTTCCATGTTCGAAATAGTGACCTCGTAGTACTACCATCCGTTCCAAACCCGTATTTGTCCAGTCATAAACCACCGAATTGCCTTGCATTAGACGAAATTCAAAATGATCTATTCCTGAGGGATCTACAAAACCGTCCCATCTAAACTGCACGTCAGAGATTCTGGACTGTACAGCAATAGGAAAGTCATCTGGTGATGTGTACATGGAGCAGACGTCATTCAAAGGCACGAACGATACAGATGCTGATTGTGTATTAGGCTCATTGAGCGAGATCCTTAATGGTCTGGAGGATAGTTCTACAGACATCTCTACATTGTTGACACATTTTACGTTGAGGTAGATCATATCGCCATGATGTAGTAGCACCTGGTCTGACGTACATGAGGTCTCTGATTGTGTTAGCCAGGCGGATTGTACATCAGATGACATCGCTTCGTGACCTGAAGCATACACATGGGCTGAAGTTTATAAAATTGAGATCGGTAACCAGTCTCAAATCTCAAGCATCTGATTGGCTGAAATGGCGACTGGTCGCCATTTCAGTCAATCAGATGCTTCCGATTTGATACTGGTTACCATGCTCAGTTTTAGAATCTTGGACAGTACAATTATTTACTTAAACTAAAGAGCAAAGTGACATCTGTTTCATCAAAACTGCAAGCTGCTTATCCTCACATATTTTATGTTTACTTTATTGGAATCTAATATTGCAAAACTGGTTCATGGGACAATCGAAACTAATATGAGCGGTTTAATTGGAATATTTGCAATGTAGAGTGAGAAAAGACATGAATTTGACCAGAAAGCATTAATCATAAGAAAAATATCAATATATTGCGCTAGAACAACAATATCTGCTATATTTTTAATTACTGTCTGTTTTCTCTACCACTTGTTTAATTATTATTCTTTAAAGACTTTTGTATTAACCTAGTGAACAGAAGCAGTACTTGGTGCCACTTTCGTCATCGGATACCTTCCACGAACCATCTACGACCGTAAGTGCCTCAGGATTCCCAGACTCATTGACGTGGACAGTGTGTGTTCTAGCTGACAAGTCTGTTAGCAGCGGAGCGCTAAGGTCCGCAATAATAGGTTCGGCATAAAACACTGATTTCAGTCCTGCCCTATTTTCGGCTAATACCGTTAGGTAAACTTGAGTACCGTGAAGTAAAGCAGCGAAAATGAAACTTTGGCTCAGTTCATGATGAATTCTTGTCAAAGATTTTATTTGGAATCCGCCTCTTGTCGTTCCAGCGCCCATCTCAACCTGTATTGTAAACATAATTGGCTTACAACTTTTAAGAAGTAAATTAAGGTGGAATGTACCTTTAAAAATATTTTCAAGAAAATAGTTGAATTTGGTATCAAATGAAAGTTTGTGATATTCCTGATACGAAATGGATATTGGTTTTGACAGTTATAAATCCTATCACTGTACATGACGTCGCAAACAACACCATCTACGCACGTTTTTGACCGTCTGTCAATGGCCGTAAAATCGCCGTATTTTTCATTTTTGACCTAAAATAGTGACGCATAGAGACAATTTAACCAAACAGAATGATCATGTTAGTGATTTCCTTCATGCTGATAGGAAAAACATGATAAATTTCTTTACAATTGTTAAATTAATAACAAAAATGGGATGTTTTAAAATTTCGAGTTTTCATCGATTTTTCACATTTAAAGTCCAATTAGAAAAAATCGGCCGAAATTTTTTTGCAATTTTTTGATATATTCAGGAACAATATATTTTCAATTCCATAGTCAATTTTCAAAAACTTTCACCGTCGATTTATTTTTCAATCGCGATTTGATGAAGTACACCACACGTCGTATTTTGACGCCGTAAATATCAACGTTCGCGATCCCATTATTTTGATTATTAAGTAACGTTCGTTTTTAAGAGGAACACATGAGATTCGTAATTCAAAAAGGAAATTTTTCGTTTATGGAAATTCATTAATGGCAAAATCTCACTAAAGTCAGATCTAACAAAATGTTAGATCTGATGACGGCCTGCAGTCACCTTACACAAGTAACAGCGGTTTTCACCGATTACTATTTTTAGAAATTGTCGTCACAGGAAGGATGATTTATAACGCTCGCAAAATGATCTGAAGATGCCATTACATTAGAAATGAATGCAATACTACATAAACATATAAATATATCTTCAGTAAAAATGTCTTACGCAGACTGTCAACACTTTCCATAGTTTAAAATACTATTTTTACTTTCACTTTTGCGATTTTGTAGGCGACAATCTGATTGGTTCAAAGGGTTAGTGATAAAACCACGTTTTTGTTACTCGTCTTCAGATCCTGATAGCGTAGCGGTTTTCAGGATATGATTTTAATCAGATTGTTAATGGCACAGTTTTTCGTCCAATTCAAATAAGTGCATGCTATTGCCAAGATAAAGACCGCTTTTATTTATTCTATAGTCTATTCCAAAAGAAAGTATGGACTTAGTTTTCGGTGATTTTTCTTTAACTGCTTTTCTTAATGCCAAAATATTTGGTATCAAAATTGAGATTATATCATTTAAATTCTATAGTTAAACTATCTATGTCTATTCCCAATGTTGATACCAAAACATTTAGGCATTAAGAAAAGCAGTTAATGAGCAATCACCGAAAAGAGAGTGTGCACTTTCTTTTGGAATGGAGTATATATAAACTATAGAACGTAAACGAGCTCATAAAATTATAAAAAAAAAACAAATTTTGTTGAACCAAATGTGTTGCATTTGTGATCATTTAAAATATGGATTACCGAAATTACTTTTTAAATTCAATGTTAAAAACTGAAGTACGTAGAACGGTACGCATTTTATAACCTAATAAAATAATCTGTACAACAAATAATCAATAAGATCGTTCAATACTTTTGATTCTGTGTAAGTTCGCCTTATGTGTATTTCGTATATGTGCATGATGCTCTAAATCTAAAAAAATGTAAAATGTATTTACGCATTTGGTAAGCTATTAAAAAGGTTTTGCACCTAGGCCTAGAATACGACCCCCCACCCCGTGGGAAAACATTGTCGCAAATCTGGGTTGCTCATATCAAAATATATAGCTGATCGTCAGTAACATGGACTTATCAAGACTGAAAAACATGCGCTTATGCCAGTTCGCCAAGACCGGGTAAATGGTATCAAACAACACCCTATGACGATGTTAACGCGCACTAATTTGTTGCAGCATCCGTTGACACAAATCTTTGAAACTCTGCCACTTCGTCCTGTTTGTCGAAAACTTGATAGTACTCTTTTTTGCACATATCTTTCAAAATTAAAACAAAAAGCGTGTTTGTAAATAGAACAAGAATAATAATACATGTAATTGAAAGAATGATGTTAAAAACAAACTTATGAACAATGTTTCCAGAAAACTATATACCATACATGCACAAAAGAAATGTGGAAACACATTTGCAAAATGCAAGTGACATAACTAAAAGATATTTGATCAAAGAATCGATAATCATATGCATGGTACACGTATAAATGCGTGTCATTATTCCGTCACTCGCCGATGCAAACGCATAACGGATGACATTGATAATCAAAATAGCAGATTCTTTAAAACACAATTTTCTTTGTGGCTAGTCCCATTAAATTAATGCGCCGGTAATAATGAACAAACGAATCAATAAATAAATCAATCAATCAATTGATTGTTACCGTGTTCTAAGTGACAAATTATAAGAATAGGTTCCGATGTTTGATTGAAATTACAAAAAAAAACGTTTTGATGTTTGATTCAAATTGCATATCGTTTTCTTGTGTTCTCTTGTGGTTTTATTTTAACGCGATCCCAAAATGCGAAAACAAGTGTGTTTTAATTTTGTCTTTATCTTTCTCGTCCTGCGCATATTAAAATTTGGTACATAAATAATAAATATTTGCCAAAAAAGTTTTTTTAATATGGAGTTTTTTTATTTGCAAAAAGAACTCTGTTGTCTATATTTAATCTGAATATATTAAAAACTACTATTATTTCTTCTTGTAAACTAGCGCAATGTACTTTTATTACAAATTACAAGCAAATAATACATAAAGGGAAGTAATAGCCCGACCGTCTTTAACTGACAAAAAAGAAAAGAAGAATTCGATGCTTGTTAAATTCATCAAGTTTCTGGAAGAAATCTGTAACCCAGGTGTGAAATTGAAATTGCCGACTTCATGTTGAACATAGTTATGTGTCCTGACGAGATGTGAGTGGTCATTTATCTGTTTGACAATTTAGACTGACATTACACAGTTTGTGAAACTCAGTCCATATGTATGTACGTACTTGCGTCAGTGAAGAGCTATTACATTTATCCTTAAATTTCATATTGTGCGAAATAGTTCCTTCAACAAAATGTTTATCATTGTCTCGGCTGGAAGATATTAAAAACAGAGGACAAGATCATTACGTATATATCAACATAGGATTAGGCATGAAACGTTTAACGGCACCGACAGTTTATAAAGTCACGTGGCAAACGGTGGTCGCACGGGGTTGAAACATGATTTATTTTGACGGCCGTGAGTTCATATTCCACCAACTCTTGAGTTTTTTTATCCAATGATAAGCAATCTTTTATGTTGGTTGTGTTTTTTTCTAATTAAGGAAACTTAAGCCATAAATATCTGTCACATTTGAAGTAAGATAATATTATAATTGTGACATTGTATGCTAAAATTCAATAATATCGTATCTTTAAAAGGTTACTGATATTGTTTTAGATATGTAATTCGATGTGTATATTGCATTAATTTTAAACTTTGAAAATGAAAAACAATAATACGGAACATATTCAGCCGCAATATATTTGAAAATTAATTTGCTCTGGTTCTAAAAAACATTTATAGGTTTTACCTAATTAGCGCGGAATACAGCTTTTATTTCATCAATTTTGATATGAAAACTGGCTTTTAAATTTCA
Organism: Corbicula japonica; assembly: GCA_038501625.1. Lineage (NCBI taxonomy): Eukaryota > Metazoa > Mollusca > Bivalvia > Venerida > Cyrenidae > Corbicula > Corbicula japonica. The sequence continues at coordinate 2,220,794 of JAZAYU010000024.1, forward strand.
TTTGTGTATCGTTGTTTTATTTTCAAAATTACAAATCAAATCCGAATTTTTGTAAACGTTGTTTATCCAAAGAACTAGCGTCAACAATCATATACAGCATAACGAAACGTAAACTTCGATATTTACGGCGTCAAAATAAGACGTGTGGTGTACTTCATCAAATCGCGATTGAAAAATAAATCGACGGTGAAAGTTTTTGAAAATTGACTATGGAATTGAAAATATATTGTTCCTGAATATATCAAAAAATTGCAAAAAAATTTCGGGCCGATTTTTTCTAATCGGACTTTAAATGTGAAAAATCGACGAAAACTCGAAATTTTAAAACATCCCATTTTTGTTATTAATTTAACAATTGTAAATAAATTTATCATGTTTATCCTATCAGCATGAAGGAAATCACTAACATGATCATTCTGTTTGGTTAAATTGTCTCTATGCGTCACTATTTTAGATCAAAATGAAAAATACGGCGATTTTACGGCCATTGACAGACGGTCAAAAACGTGCGTAGATGGTGTTGTTTGCGACGTCATGTACAGTGATAGGATTTATAACTGTCAAAACCAATGTCCATTTCGTATCAGGAATATCACAAACTTTCATTTGATACCAAATTCAACTATTTTCTTGAAAATATTTTTAAAGGTACATTCCACCTTAAATTGGAATAAATCACATGTCAAAAAGTTCAAATCTAAAGAATGTTTAGTTTTGAGAAAACATTTTACACTTAAAGATATAATGGATATTCTGATAACAAAAAGTGTTGTTTTTTTTTATTAAAAAAAATAAACTTTCAATGTTGTGGTAAGAATCAACATATATATTTATACACTCAAAAATTATTAACAAAATAACATTTTACGAAAAGAATGATTCAATGGCATTAGGACTTTTTTGCCCAATACTTGCTGAAAGTTTTATTTTTAACTCGTTTACCTTGTACAAGGAGCTTTCATCGTCGACAACATATATACTCGCTTCAAACATAGTCTTGGAAATTTGTCTAACTGAAACTGCAGATTTGTCTTCCTCGACAGAAGTGATGCATTCACTGATCGCTATATATGCGGTTATATTATTTACATTTTCGACACTTACAGAGAAATTCACCGAGTTATTTGTCTGTGATAAGAAAATATGCTGAAATTCTTCCACTCCGTCATGTCTTGCGATGGTTGGTAGTCTCTTATGAAATCTATTTAAGTGTAGGACAATGTTTTTTATGGTTGGAATTTCACTGGATTTGTTCAAATGCCCCCATATTTTGTAAAGTGTTTTCTCATGAATGCTGGTAGTAATGACGAGTGAATGTATTCCGTTGTCGTTAAGATGTCCTTCAACGAAGCTGACATCGGTAAAGTTAACACATGTAAGTCCTCTCGGTGGGGTAAGGTCAACAACAACGTGTTCGGAACTGACCTCTTTGCTCGCATGCCTTAAGTTATCCTCCGCCTTAACAACACCGTAATATGTCATAGCATGTTCTAAACTTAAGTTAGAGAACGTAAAACGCGTCTGCATTCCGACATTTTTGAAACCTCCTGATATAGAGGTTCTAGTTGATGCGTCATATAATGATATGTAAAAGTTTCTTATTCCCGAGAAGGCGTCTTGAAAACCGTTCCAGGAAAAGCCAAGAGAATCGATGCGGGAGTGAAATGCTTTGTTTCGATATCTAGCTGTATTGAACACGATTCCGGCGACAGGCTTATCCATGTCAACGACAAACCCATCAGATATGGCGGTTGTATGCAAACCAACACTGTTAAAGGCTGTGACGGTGAAGAAGTACTTTGTTCCATGAGTCAATGTCAGATTTCGTAGCGTTATGTTTGTTGCTAGTTCAACGTTAGTTACAGGAAGAACATCATAAGCTGCAAAACATACCTTTAACCTAATAGTTTATCGAAAAGCATAAGTATAACAACAATAATCAAGATTATTAAAATGGTAGTAATACAACAACAATCAAAAGGGAAGTGGTTCTTTTCAAATCCTTGAGATGTATAGAAATTTCACAACTTCAGTAGTCTCACATAAAAACGTTTTTTTTAAACAATACAAAAGAACCAATATTACTTAAGTTAAATGTTCTGTCCTCCGTCAGAAACTTCGCTATGTAAAGGTTCCTTGCTTTCTGACTGTAAGTACTTACCGTGTTGTGCAACACCCATTGATACAGTATAGTGGGTAATGATTCCTTGATGTTCGGAGAACACATCTTTCCAACAACCTGTTATAGTGTCCATCCAGTCAATAATGTCGAAATCCTTTGCACAGTTTTCGTCGGAATCTGTCACGAATTTACCACGTCGCAATGCGGGAGGCGTTTGATCCACATTTATTGGGTTAGATTGATAAGTTGCATACAATTCTGCGGAGAACCAAGCACGTATATATATAACATATTGTTCCCCGTGACCAAGCGACCTGTTTACAGGTAAGCAATATACAATTTTAGTTCTTAACCCTATATCATGCCAAGGCATTTCATTTTTCCAATCAAATATTCCTTGGCCAACCGGTTCGTCTTTTATTCCCATGCTCCATTCGTATCGTGCAACACTTCCCGACGTCCCGTTATTGCTATTATCAATCCAATGACCCACTAAACACGCAGAGGATGCAGTTATCGTCTGTGCAGGTCTCGTAAATCCGGTATATACTGTTATGTTGGGAAGTACGAACTCGCCTTTTGAAGTGTTTAATGTTCTCAGTTCTTTGCAAGTTGAATTAGTTTCGGTATGAGCGCATGGTTTACCCAGAACAGCGCATGTACAGTCTTTATTACAAAAATGAATGTCACAGGAATGTCTTTGTAACTCGAGAAACCCTTTCATAATTTCAACATCATTTGTCTTGGATTCAGAGAGCACAAAAACCGACACTCGTGCAACAGAACTATTTAAGCCTACGCCATTCTCTGCCCAAATAGATAGGAAAATAAGGTCATCCGGACGCAAAATTTCATCTAAGATAAAACTACTAACTACATCTGAAGTGTTATTGGAGAGAACAGTGACTACTCCATCAGTCAGTTCAGATCCGCTATAAGACCTGCTCACGGTGATGTAGTATTTTTTAATATCAGATTCCTGGTCATGGAATCCATACCAGCTTAGTGAAATATTAGCTCTGAGACTACCGAGGGAATAATTTAAATTATTCCACAACATTGGTGGTTTAAACCCTCCAAGATGAGGTGGCGTGGAATCAATTAGCAAATCGTCGCTTTTTTCGCTTGAACACAGACCAGCTGCGTTACAACTGGTAACAATGGCATAATAAGTGTCTCCATCGTGAAGCCAGTTCTTGCCATCTAAATTGACAGTAATTGTATTTTCTGACCCAAGTCTAACGTGCTCAACGGGCGTATGACCTTCGTGATGTGTTACCAAAGTTATTTCTTGTCTAGATATCGGGCTTTCGAGGTCTATGAATTTCCAAGACAAGCTGAATAAGGATTTGTCCCAGTGACCTCGTATTGTTTGCAAATCGTTATTCTCGACACTGAATCTTGGCTTTTGATGTAATACTGGCGGTGTTTTATCAACCCGAAAACTATCAGATGTCTGGGAAACATTCATACCAACTTTGTTTTTAGCTGTTACAGTAACATACAGATCTACATCAGTGGGCAGACTAAGGCCGGTTAGGATTACGTTAGTTTGCAAAAAGCTGTATAAGTACGGCTGGATGTTGCAAGAACCAGGCGTAGATCCGAGACAAACTTCATAGTGGTCTATTCCAGACTGGGGATCTTCAAATCCAGACCAGCGCACGTGGACGGATGAACTGTAAAGAGAGAATATCAAAATGCATAGACCTTAATAGCATATATAAATTTACTGACACGAATTTTTACTTCGTGGTTATAAACAGGACGGACAGTTAAAGGGTAAGTCCGTTTTATGCCTTTGTCCCTCAATGGCCTCTGCTTGGATTTATAACGCATTGTGGTGGAATATAAGCCTCTTAAATATCATTGTTTTGATGCAATTCGGTGTAAATGATAAACACTGAACGTTGAAATCCACCGAACCAGAAAACTAATGAAAATATTGAAGGATCGGTTTGATCGAGCCTGATCATGGGCAGTAAAATGCTACATTGACCTAAAGATTTGTCATCATCACGACATGTTATCACAAGCAATGTAGCTTGAATGTTTGATGAAAATATTAAGAAATGGCAAAGTTATAACCGAAGTATTTACAGACATAAACATTATGCTTTACGAACTTCAAAGGGTGTAATAGGTAACAGCACTGATTGAGAGCTAGTTTAACTATGTTTTTCGACATATGTAATATTGTAAATTTATTATATAGCTTTTAAAAAATAGTTATTTTGACAGGTGTTTTTACCAGAAAGGCATTTAGTGGCGATTACGGACACAACTTTATCAGTTTCCTTTTCATCTATAAATGTTGTTCGTTAGTGTTTACGTGGCACTAATATGTGCGCGTATTTTTGTTATTCTAAGCGATAAATAATAAGACTGGAAAACGATTATATACGGAATACTAATGAGTGCCCGATTAACACATGCACTCATTAGTGCTTAATTCATTTTTTGATCACGTTGAGTTTCAGTTTTAATGGAATTATGATTATCATTATTAATTTTTGTTTATATTAGTTCTTAAAAATAATTGTATTTCATTGCCTCTATTAGGATCCACTTCTTTTCTGTCGTCTGCTATTTACATTATTGTTTTTAATTTCCAAGACGTAATGCACGATGTTTATTGAACAAATAAATTAATAGTTCTGTTCATACGTTCGGGACTGGTATTTCTGGTGTATGTCATCTGATCCTGTTCGAACTATACCCTGTATCGGTGGGGAGTTGTCGATCGATACACCATCAGATACTCGTGTTTGACACAGACCCGCCACGTTGCACGCTTCTACTGTTATGTAGTATGGCTGTCCGAGAATAAATACCCCGTGCCACTCTATGTCTTCCGATCATAAATATAAAACGAATATGATTTCAAATATATGGCAAAGGAGAAAATTGGAAACATTTTGCTCGCACTGAAATTCAGATTTAACCCTCCTTTTGACAGCTGTAACAGTTGCGGTTCAATAAAATTGGTTTAATTAAATGGTTGGACATCATAACTAAAATCAAGTGAACTGTTTATTGTTTTGGCAATAATGACTAAAGATAATAAAGACTAAACTTATAAAAATCTAACTTCGATTAGTCTCTACTTCAACAAAAGGTTCAACATCGTCATGGATAAGTTCCAAAACAATAGATAATAATATTATGCCAATCTACTGTCACCTGTCTCGTGTATCGTGTTGCGAACATGCAGTTAGTGAATTACCTTCAGTAAGTCCAACTTCAACCATTGGTTCTACGTCATCCTGGTACGGTTCTGTACCAAGACCGACACTGTAATAGGACATGCCACTATGTTCATCTGAAAAACCTTTCCAGTGACCATGGATTTTGTAGGTATCTGTCTGGAAGTCTGCGTCTTTCTGTTTACAGAAAAACTCCACGTTAGACGTATAATATATCAATAAATTAAAATCTAAGTTATTTTTTAACCTTTATTTACTTGTTTACGTCAAGTATTCGATCAGCCTCCATTACGATATTTATGAAAACATTGCTATTTGCGACTTATGTTGAACCGTTGAATCATTCATGTTTAGTTAAATTAGTTTAAACTTTTTATTTATGTCTTAAATGTTTACACAAGCCTTATTGTTTTTTTTAGAATAGTTTCACTTTCAAAGTGTTCCTCATAAAGAATAAACTGAGACAATTCCGAATTAGCCCTTTGTAAAATACAATCTTAGTGACATAATCGTTTACGTTTGACCAGTGTCCGTCCATCACGTGACCACCATCTGGCGGGCTTGTGTCTACCGTCATTTTCAGGGACGAAAACGATGACGTTAAACTGGCATGATTTACAGCCTAAAACAAAACACGAAAGACTAAAAACTAATCAAGAAATTTAAAATGTTTTAAACTTCTGCATCCGTTTAATTCTGTGGAAGCGTAGCCATAGCGTTATCATAATGTTCAGATACACATACAAAACGTTTTACTCATATCTGATATCGAATTTTAGTATTGAGATCTAACAAAATCTAATAAGTCGTTTTATTTATCTTTTTTTGTGTGTAAATAACAAATATTTAATATTCATCAATTTACCCTTGTAAGTACATAGTAGGCATGACCATCATGGAGTTGCGACTCATCAGTCAGATTTGCCAGACTGATATCTACCATATTTTCCGCGCAGATATAGAGGGGTACAACATCTGTGATGTAAGGCTGGGTACCAAGTCCGATCTCATAGTGTGACACTCCACTCTCAGGGTCAACAAAATCACTCAAGTAGATCGTAATAGCATCTGATGTTATGAAGTATGATGTTTCTACGTACATATTCTGATTTATGACAAAGATGCTTCCGGTAAAAGGAGGGGTTGTATCCACAACAAGTGCAGCAGTAATTACTTCAGCAACATTTCCGGCAAGGTCTGTACCTAAAATGACAAAACAAGAACTTAAAGTAGCTCAGTCTGATGTAGATCGTCCATTCAATTCCCCAAACGAGGAGCCCGGAGATTTTCAGTATCAATGAATCAAAGAAGTTTACTGGCACTGGCCTAAATTATTTGATTATCGTCAGTCATGACGTCTTTGCCTTCAATTTGTATGTACATATGCATATCGAATGCTAACCATAACTATGTTGATTGTCTCAGGGTTGAATGAAATACTGCTAACCTCTCACAGTGCAGAAAACTGCCATCCCATCAGAGACATTAATTCTGTTTATGAGTGTTGTGGTAGAAAGACCAACATCTGCAAAGTGGTGGACATCCTCACTGCCTGGACGTAAACCTAAAACATATAAAACAGTATATGAATATTTTAAAAGAATTCAGTATTTTATTTTATAACAAAACATTCAATATGACGAATATTTAAATTATCGTTTTACCTTAAAACCTTAATATTATCTGACATTAATGAAGGTGGGAAAATGACCCATCATTTCCTTAATGCTGAACGATGTTTACAGCACTCTCGAAATTTCAAAAAGGGATTGTCATGCTTTTCATATTTTGATGATTAAGTCCCTGATATTTTGCAAGTTTTGTCTTCTAAATAAAAAAAAGGTTCGAGTTGTTAGAATTTGTTATATTCCGCTTTATGGACGAAAAACACAACTTGCCATTGTTATAATGGCATACGATGCTCTTGTTAAAATAGTGTATACCTATTGCAAAACTATAGCCTTTTATTCCCTCAACATATCCAAATGTTGACGAATTTATATTATCTTCAAAAGCATCCCATGTCAGTCGAATATTCCACGTAGAAGTTATAAACCCGGAAGTATTGGCAACGTGTAAGTCACCCGGAATTGGTGGGACATTATCAAGAATAAAACCATTGCTGCACGACGAGATTTCTTCGAATGTCTCTGTAAACCACTCTCTATCCATTATTGTTCCATTTGAATATGCGCATATGTAAAACGGTGTGTTTAATTTTATCTCTTTGTCAAATATAACATAGCCTGTATCTGTAGATTTTTGCACCCAGCAGTTTGTATCAAAATCACATTGTAATGGAACTTCTCTTGACGTCATCAAATACCACGTGACTATTCGTTCAGAAGCATACAAGATGGCGCCAGCTATAGATGTTGACGTTCCAAAGTCCAGCTCGTTGTCGTGAAGCTTTCTGTACATTTTGCCAATGTTAGAACTTGAAAGCATCTTTAACAGAATTTGTCAAACATTATGATAAAATTCAAGTGTACAATACTTTTGAAAAATATGTCAAAGAATACCAATATACAATGGAATTAGGAAATCATAACGCTTAGTCGATACTAGTAATTCCCTTCCGTTGTTTAAGTAAAGGTTAAATTTTGTGTTCAATTAGCAACACCAATTTAACAAGGTAATCTTTCAATCTCCTTTCAGTTGACTAAAATAAAGGATAAATAGATGAATGTACAAACACATATGGACTTACTGGTCGAATACTCTCCCAAGCAGGCGACTTTGCATCAAACTCATAAACAGTGTCACGTGTGTACTCCCCTTGAGTCGTGTGGAGAAGACTGCATGTCGTACCTTGTTGTCCACTCTCAGTAAAAGCTCGTACACATCCAAAGAGAGTCGTTTTTTCATGGACAGGTAGAGCAACACATTGGGATACCTTATAATTGAATTGTGAGCTATTAATCAAAATTCAATTGACGTCAATTAAATAAAACATTAAGTAGTCAAAATATCGCGTGTTTTTTTATTTTGTTGGTGATTATGTAAAAAATCTAAAATTACAACTGAATTGACAGTTCTATTATTTTATTGAACGGTTATTAGTAAATTGTTTAACGTTTGTCTCATTTTTCCATGGACAATGTATAAGGAAAGTGACAGTTTCACATTCGTCCAACTAGAACTTTACATATTTTGCGAATATATACTTTTTATAATCTTTTTAAATCTTGCAAGACAACAATTAATTACCTGAAAAGTGTAACCTTTCGGCGTATATGTTTGCCAGATGGTCAGGATGTTCGACGCTCTGTTGTCTTTCGACACCGTCCACTGGTAGAAAAGCAGATCACTACCAGTTTGGAATGCTTCCCATTTGATATAGATGTCAAAACATTTACCTTGTATGTTTAATTTCAGATCTGATGTCAAAACGCGCCCAAACGGTGTTATATCATCCACCAAAAACATGCCACTAAAAACAGGTTTCACACATCGTAATTTGGAGCACTGCTTAATTGCAACTTGATATGAATCTTCGGATTTTAAATGCAGATTTTGAAAGGTAAAATTCGTCTCCGTTCCGTTGAGCTTCCTAAATGGTTCAATGTATTCATATGATGACTGAAGCGATCTAGCTAGGGATATTTCAAATACCATATGGGCTGAAAACTTTTCTGTACTTGGGCTTTTATACCAAAAGGATAATAATCGGTCCACGGATTTTATAACTTTAGGCTGAGCACGGACACATGACTGAATGTAAACTCTGACAGGCATATCAAGATCCCTTTGAATGCGAAATGCTGGATTTTCGACGAAAGAAATGAACATATAGTCCATGTTTGTAGCGTTAGCTATGTCGCAAAGAAACCCATCTTTAGTTCTAATATTTCTCACATTTGAAGTAAACATGGTATATCTCTTACCGACTTGAAACTTATAATCGAAGAATATAGTCTCGTTTTCAATGTCCAAAGCTATCTCCATTGCTATGCCCTTGACATGTCTACAGTTCTCTCCAATGCGTATGCTTAGAGATTGAACAATTTCTTCTTCGTTCAAAATCAACACGCCATTCGACGATGAAATAGTTGTACCGCCACTGCATGAGGCCATTATTACTGGAAAATGCATTGTGTTAAATGTAATTCTTTTATCCTTAACACAAAACCGTGTAGTGGCATTGACCTGTCGAAAGGGAACAACGTCATCAGTTGTGTTTCGTGATCCAACACCAACTTGTAGAAACAATGATTCGTGATGCCTGAAGCCAGTCCAGGATACACATATGGTATTGGGTGTAAAATGCACGTTAATATCCGTATCACGATTGATCTCTTCCGGGTCCAGGTCAGTTACAACAGCATGACCTGGAGGATAGAGGGAAGATATTTTGAACTTTTCTGACGTCACCTTTAACGAGTGTCCAGCATTGTTATATATATGCATGTCAATAAAGAAATCAAGGCCCAGATCAGTGTCTTGAGTCTGAAGTCTACGAACCGGATATGTGAAGCAACCGCCGCTATACGCAGGACATGGCTCTGCTGTCTCTAGTTTCCACTGAATCAACGGTGTCACGAAAGAACCATCGAGACCTATAAATACCATATAAATTAAAAATTATTGTATCAAATCAAATATTGAAAACAATTCTTGCGTTTGACCTATAGGTAATGTTTTTACTTAATTTGGATGTGTGAGAGATTGCTTATGGGTTTAAACATGCTTTCCTGATATGTTTATTGCATATCTTTATATCTTTGTCGTGACGTGGTCGTAATAATACTCCTTTAGGAAAAACTTGGCCATCAGTATGAATTAGTCACTGGCGTAACGTTTGTCATCGATATTGTCTCAAGCATTCGCAGAATTGTTTCAGTATATAATGTAATCACGTTTGTTGTTGCTTAGAAATGTCGCCCCGTCGATAATGTTTCGAATTCAAGTCATATTCATTTAAAACTAACATGTACATACCAAGAGTGGCTATGTTATGAATCGTTTTAATATATCAGCGTTGTACTTACCAATCTGAATGTTAATTGTATTGATTTGCTCTCGCTGTTCCATATCATAAAATGTGTCGATTTCCCAACCAACAACTACGTTCTGGTCAATGATTTCTACTGAAGGTTTATGTTTAACCAATGGCGGTGTCTCATCAATCATTACTGGCCCGAGTGTTATAACTTTCTGCAGTCCAGCCTTGTTAATAGCTTTAATGAAAATGTAGAAAAACTCGTTTGATCCAACGCCTTCATGTCGGCGTTTAAAGATCGTTTTTCTTAAAGTAGATTTGTAATCATCAAAACCGGGTGATGTATATTCCGTCGGATCTCTTCCAATACCAACACAGAAATCATAAATTTGACTTCCCTGTTCTTCAATATTCCACTTCAAATGAATGTAATCATTTGGTAGATACATGACCATTTCTTCATTGTAGTGTTGTTTATTACGGCACATTAGATCTGAAACTTCGGACCTTTTATTAATTTCAGGGATTGTCGGCAATGCTGATGCAAGTCGGTTGGTCTCAACCGAGGATCTACATGTATTTGTACACGCTGTGACGTTTTGCATGTTTATCTTAGCAAGTGACGATTCAAAGAGCCAAGGTAATCCATCGTGACATACGACAGATGGGGACCACTTTGCATTCCAGAGACTCAAATTCCTGAGTTCAGGCGGAGTGATATCCCTTGTTATACCGTCCGAGCAAACTGCTTTTGACGGGTCCATGGCATTGTTAATGGCTATAATGGTGACAAAGCGTTTTCCTGTGAAATTAGCCATCACGTTTGTCGATGTTTCTGTAAACAGAACTTCGGCATAGCGTTCAACATCGGCAGTAGACGAGAAGTTGTAAAGCTCTTTTTGTCCAAGACATCGGTCAGCAACGCCTATCCTGTAGACCTTTATTCCACTTTCGTGATCAATGAATCCGTGCCAGTGGACCACAAATTTATCATCGCTTGTATAATCTATATCTTGTACGTCTTCTGGACCTACAATAAATATTAGTAAATGTAAGGGTTTTCTATCTATGATTTCGTGCTGAAGTGGCATAACATGTAATTCGTCACGTTTTCACGATTAGCTCAGAGTGGAACATTACTTTTTATAAGAATTTTAATATCTGCTCACTTTACATGTGTTTTTGATATCGCAATCAGCATTGATTTTCTTTTTATAAAAATAAAAATGGAAGGAAAATCTGCAACTTAATTTAATCTACAACGAAAAGAAGCATTTGTCTGTGTGGCATCAATTTAAGCTAAAACAACTATGCATTGCGATCAAATGGGTTCTTAGTAGGAATTAATATGTTGGTCCCATATACACGTCATAATCGAATTATCATATTTATATGTTGAAAAGTTTATTATAGAACTCGTACATCTACTTGTATAAAATAAAGTAACAGGCGTTGGAAATCAAATGACAGAATACTGAACTTGCAATCAAGTTGATCAAATATTAAAAATAAACTGCTACAAACCTTCATACACGACTCCAGGCTCGGGCGGAGAATCATCGACAAGAATATCAAGCCGTTCAGTGCTAAACAGCATTGCGTTATTTGTGACCTTTATTGTAAAGTAGTAGTTTCTGTTATGATCGCCCATGTGTTTGTTGTCAGCTACAAGTTTGTTCAATGGAACAGTGTAGTTAAACATTTCACAAGCGCCAACATCTGGACAGTAGCAGCGCTCACTCTTGTGGGGGCAAGAATCCTAACAAAACAAAATTATCATATTAATCAAAACATTGAATGTGACGAGGGCAAAACTCACAGAAAATTGAATCCACTCGCTGTCAGATTTCTTGTTGACTGGTTTGCTAGGTGTTGTGTAAATGCTACGATTTCTAAAACAACGCATGCATTTAAATTCAAGTATAACAAATAATTTACTTGGATAATAGTTCCCACTGCCAACGCCCCGGATGCAAGTTCTTGTCCTGAATCAGTTACGCCGAAAGTCCACATAATGGTTCTTATTCCACTTTGGGGATCAAATGTCTCGAAATACAGCTGCATTGTGGACAAGTCCGTCATATGGTGAACATACAGTGTCTTGTATCCGTCTTTGGTTAAGCAAATATTGTTGTTTTCCGGAACCGACCGATCAATATGCACAAGCCTTTCCTCTCTGAGTGTATTATTTACAATATTAAGACACCGTACTTGAAATGTATACGTCTGACCGTCTTTCACATTCATGTTTCGACAGTAAGACTGGTTTTTCAAGCCTGGAACTTCAATTTCACTAGAAACGTTGCCGTCGTTAAGTTTCCAAGACAGCATGAACTTTGTTATACCGTAAATGTTCGGAGTTCCTGACACGGGCAAATCTCCAGAGAGTTGCTCGTACACACCAGATATGTGACCATGAGGAGCTGGCTCTATTGGATTTAATAATTCGTTATCCATATAAAACCGATTGTAGAAATGGTCCTTCCAGTCCAAGCAGATATCATGATGATGTGTCTGCCATGTATAGTTGGTCGCACTCGATGCTGAGCTCACAATGAACGGGTTTTCAGACCATGTACTGATGGAACTGGTGTTATCATAAAGGAGAAATCTCCGAGCTTGCCTTACACTGTCAACAACATCCTTGACTTCCAGTGTTATACAGAACAAACGAGGTGTATCGGCTGTTAGATTTAAAATCATACTGGTTTCATAAACGCCAACTTTCTTCGTGAAAACATTTTTAAGGTCAACTTTAAGAGGTCCATTCGACGGCATGACTTCGTTGACAGTAATTTGATAGCTTTCTATTGAAGAGGCGTGTTTCGAACTACCTCCAGGCGGTATCGGATCAGTCCAGCCGTTGTATGTGACTCTGTGTAAAGTTGACCTTGTGATTCTGTAGGCTAACTGAATTGGTTCTTGAGAGCATGTACTTATAGCCTGACAGTGCACTGGTGGCATGTTGTCATATCGGTAGCAGATTTGTTTGGTTGTTGTAACCTTTTGGTATGGAATCTCGCAGGAAACAGAATGATCTATTAAGTTCTTGCCTCTAAGAAATCCTCCACCACGTGATTCATATTCAGCACAGAGCCTGATTAACATAAGTGTTTACATTAACTGATAAACAAAGGTGTTGATATAGACTGATAAACAGAAGTGTTTAAGTAAACTGATAAGCCGACCGTTATAATGAATAACGTACAGGACATGTTATGATGACAATTTTAAAAGCCAAAATAAGAGGTTTAAGTTAACAAGAAATTGAATATATATGCATAATAATGAAAGTTACAACTCTCTCATATCCGTGGTAGATTTAAAGTTATTGTCGCATTTTCTGCGTCAAGCGACTTTATACATCAACATTATATATAAACTTTCAATCTTTCATTCTGTAATGTTCTGTGGTATACACTTTAACCAACGAATGGCAAACTTTAAGTGTTTAAATACATCTGCATTAATCCTTTAATACAAAAGTAATTTGAAATTACATAATTGATAATGCAATAAGTATTTAAACTTTAACTGTTAAATAATTTTAAGTGTGTTTATATTAAAACAATAAATTCAAATGTTTTGAACTGACAAAAGGCAAGATTTATTTGAAACAAGAATATACGTATTTATATTTTAACCTTCTTTCTTCATGACCTTATGTACAATTTCGTGTGCAGTTTTTCTTTCGAATAGCTGCTTTGATTATTTTTGCAATTTTCACGAAAAAATGAAGTGTAATTTATTTAGTGGAGTTTTAGACAAAATTATTTACTTAAATGTTATATATGGGGGAAAACTGATATTCTGGGCGATTTGATTGATCGGCGTTATAGTCCTGATACAACATGGTGCTGTTGTAGAAAGGGAAGAACAACAGCTTCTAACTCCTCAGGGATATCGGGGGACATAAACGTTATTTATATCGATCCCAAGGGTAAAAAATACAGTGCTACATCAAGGATACTAGTGCTAGAATTGTTTTTGAAAAGGTTTTTAAAACAATGAAATAACTAGATACTGATCTTCCGTGTAATAATTGACATAATGGAAGATCGACAAACTTAAGATGTAAACGATTGTGACGGTATTTAGAAGCTTACGCTTGTCCGTTGTACAGGTAGGATGAAGCTGATCCCAAGTTTATACTGCCAGATCGGTGAGCAGTCTGTTGACCGGAGCTTGAGAAGATATTGTTGGTCATTCGCCTCTGAGTATAACCTGTAGGCAAACAAATTACAAAAACAAAGTTTTAATAAATAATTTACTGTTTTCAGTTGCAATTTAAAAAAACAACAACAAAAAAAAACCAAAAAAAAAAAAACCCCCAAAAAACAAAACAAAACAACAACACAAAAACACGAATTATGAAGTTAATTTGGTTACTTTTATTTTTTATAAATCGTGATTACTATCACATTTTCACTGGATGATCATGCATGTATTGGAGTCATAAAAACACGCGGATGTCGGTCGGAAAAACTAACTGGGTCAATAATAATGAAGTGGCATACTTAAAGTTAAAAGAGTACTTAACAAGGAAGTCTTCAGAATAATATCTCTTCTCGTTCCTTTCTCTCACTGATTGGATGACATGGATGTAGGTGAAATGGTTTCAAAACCACTATTTTGACCTTTTTATTTTTATGTTCATTAATTAAAAGACACTCAGCTACAAGTGCATATATAATTTGACCATATTTTATTTGTTCTCAATGAACATAACTCGTAAATTGTTTGCTTACAACAGAGTTCAAAAAGAGAGGTTACCAACACGATATTCTACAGCGCTCTGCAGGCCTGGTGATTAACCATATACAGTAGATCATTATGCTTACCTCTTTGGTTGCACGACGGTGGCAGGGGTTTAATAGTTTATGAAGGTTTACAGGGAAAAATCTTTTTTAAGAACCTAGAAGCTCGATTTGTTTTCTTTATTCCTTTCATCGTGTTCTTGCTGATTTAACTCCGGGTACTCTGATGGGTGGGTTGGAGTTATTTCACCAAGACAAGATGTACTTGCTTGTTGATACGAGAAACTGTTCGGGCAAGTGTGAGGTTGTTGCACCTTAGAATCTGGTTTAAACGCCTGGTGCAAAATTGTTTTGCCACTGACCGTTCCAAGGTGGTAACCCCAATGGTTCTCTTTTTCGTTAACTGTTTGTGGTGTCTTGTTTTAATTTGACATACTTATAAACACATACTCTCTTTTTCTCTCTTCTTTTTCACTGCGTGGCGAGGCTGTCTTTTGTGAGTGTGAATCAAACATAGTTCACTTTAAAAATAAAATATTTTACACTGCGATAAAGGTCTTAAAACACCACTGCGATGATGGTTGCTCTTACTTACCGCTCACATCTTGCTGCACAATATTCACAGCCATGTCTGTTACACCAAATTGGTAGTCATATATGAATGCTGGTTTATGACTTGAAACATAGACTGTGTACTCTGACATCATTGTGTATTGAAGAGTAGACGGTCTGTAGTTTCCATACACGTCCTTCCGGTAATCACAAGCCGATGAGCCACCGGTACTTTCTGAACGTGTCTTCTCGCCATAAGGTCCAGCAAATAAGGTGTCACAAGTATGAATAGAAGGTCTCTGTGTCGGCTGGCAGGACGTTTCTGACGACGTGGATACTTTTCTAAAGCCGGAGGCGCAACTACATCCTGATAACAGTTCACCAGAACAATACCCAGGCCAGCAGTTGTGAGTGTCCCAAGCACACATTCCTGTACACGAAATGATCACTGAACTTCTTCGCTGCTTTTTTTATTTGACATTATTTATTGTGATGCTACGACGGTTGAACCGTTTTGAAAACAGTTTTGACGGTTGAAAATAGGTATGCCTTATTCATTTGATATGCCGATTTAAATAATTCTAAAGCTGTGATAATGTGAAAAATAAACATGATTTTAACTCCTAATAAATAATTCAGTGACGTGAGATTTTACTTGGTAACGTAACTAAGAATGTATTCATTGAACTATTTTCTCAAAAATGTTTACGCATCCGTCACTATACCAGTCAAAAAAAAAACACACAGGTTAACAAATTTGAAAATGACAACATATTGTCAAAAACTACACGTCGTGTCAAAGAATAACTTACGTTCACAATATCTGTCTCCATCTGTTTGTTTATAGAGAACGTTGTGTTTGTAACATTCGCTACAATAGATATCCCGACGATTGGAACTGTAGCAATATCTTCTTTCGCAATTTGAGATATATGGGCACTCTAAAATAAGCATCTACTGTTTAATATTAAAATGAACACATTTTTTTTATTAAATTATCATATGCAGATAATAATTATATTGCCATGTAAGCGTAAAATCGTTGTTAAATAGTATCAGGTCAGTTTTAAAATCTCCATGTTTTTATCTTTGTAAATTGTAATCAAATTTTGCAGGTTGTTGGATACATACCCAAATGCATATGAAAATGAAATTAAAAATAATTGTTGTAATACTTTTGGAAGTTTTATAGGTCCTTTTGTGGGGACACCTCTTGCACGAAAATAAATCTTACATAATCTCAAGTTTCCTTTTTATTACTCAGCAGCTTACTAATATAGCATATAAATATCTCTTTTACATGTAATAAACAGTCCTGTATACGGTAAATGCTTTCTTTCTCACCAAAATATGAGTTTAAAATCCTATTTTTTTAAAAATATATTTATCTATTTTTAACCATTTTTCCTTGTTTAAAGTATGTTTTAAAAATTAACGAAGTCAATCGTAAACCATATGATTTCATTTCGGCAGGTTAAATTTGCCAGCCAATATAGATTTGGATATTGTTCAATCACCCCGAGGATATACTTCCTGCTTTTTTTAATTTTGCCTTTGGCGTTGTCTGTGATATGCAGGATTTATATTCTCAGATCCGCTGTCGTAATTCTTTTCTGTTTAGTTCCGCCCATTGTTTTTTCGTTTAGGGCAAACCCATTCTGTTATCTGGGGACCATACGCCGCTGAACATGGAATGGTATTAATAAAAAAAATAATAACCGCGTTGAAGGTTCCATGTCCACCGCCATATGCATACCATCGTTTAGGATGGTCAAAATTTTTCTCTTAATTGGTGTACATATGAGCTGCGCTAAACCCGGGGCTAGGCGGCGTGGGCAGAAAATATGCATTTCCATTACTGTCCATGAACAGGCTCAATCAAACCGAGCCTGCAATATTTTCATATTTGTCGTGTTCGATGGCTTTCAAAGTTCCCTGTTTTTATCTATTGCATGTTGAGAATTCAAGGATCTACAAACATACATAGAAAGAAGAAAATTCTATGAAATAGTGTTTTTTTTTGCACATTTAAGAGACACAAACAAAAACCAGCATGTTTTATATGCTGTTAAAATAGGGTGATTGCTCAAAGTGTCTGATTACATTGAATGTAGCATATTTGTTATATACATTGCCTTTCTTATGAAATTATATATTTAATTATTAAATATAGTAAATGATCAGATTAAAACAGATTTAATTTTGAAACAAAATGATTTTACATTATACATTTCTGTTGACATACTCGTCAAATATACCCAATTCCTAAAAACAGCGTGCGCTACTCCTATGACACTAAGGTAAAAATGGATTTCAGCACAAAAAAACGAACAACAAAACACTTTTTTCTTTTAATATGTGTATTCACCATCCCCTTTTCAACAGAAATGAAAAAAAAGAAATTTATGAAAGGGCAAGTAAAGGCCGTAATCGTGTTAAGTAAATTTGTTGTTTTTGGTTCCATAGTATCACAAAAAAGTGTAAAGATAGACTACAAATTATGCAAAATAAATGCATTAGGTTTGTTTTAAAGTTGGAGCCTAGAACTCATTTAGACGTGACCAATTTTAATCGTCTTAACTGGTTACCTGTTCAGAAAAGAGTTGATTCTATTACACTTAGTCACGTTTTTAAAGTTAAACATAATATTGCTCCAGAATACTTAAAAGAACATTTTATACCAGCTGATTCTGTTCATTCAAACAGTACAAGATTTAGAGAAAATGGCTGTTACAGTATTCCCCAAGTTAAAGGATTTGGCATGAAATCGTTTTCTTATAATGGATGCAAACTCTGGAACACTCTACCTACTTCTGTCAAAAATATCAACAAACTTGCAGATTTTAAATTAGCTGTTAGGAAACACATGTATACAGAGTTTTAATATAATGTATTGTAAATACTACCTATTCTTTTATATTAGAGCCATGTGATATATACACTGTGATAAAAAAATCAAATTGTATATTGCTAGAATTTTCTGCAAACTATTAGACTTAATATTTACCCATGCTCGATTTACTTGTGTTTTTAGAAATCAGTAATACATCCTCTCTATGACTGCAAACCTTAACATTTTATTTGAGGACCACAATGGAAATAAGAGATATATTTTCCCCTTTTTGTGTCATCCTCGTTATAAATGTATTTAACATGGCAACACTATGTGATAATTATAACCATACATGTATTTTATAATAACTGATCTCATTTAAAGTCATTTTATTGTGAATTTTATCCATGTCAAAAAGTCTTAATCAAATAATGTATTTATTGTATTGTTAACTAATTTATATTTGTTATTTAAACCATGTTGATATGCATTTTATACTGAAATAAATCTATCTAAATCTATCTATTTATCTATCTATTTGAATGTGTTGATCTGAAACTCTATAATCGATATAACGATGATGAAAACGCGAAATCACGAAAAGAACATAACGAAAACTCAATAACACAATAATGCGACAGTACTTTCGCCATCGTACTGTATCGTCTTTTTATCTTACTGTCGTTTTATTACGGTTTCGCGTATTATCGTGATTTCGCAATTTTCCGTTCGTACCATCGCGTTATCACTATCATACTGTCGCAAAGTTCAAAATCAAGGTCCTTACATTTAATATGTCTTTTTGGCAATTCATTTTTAAGAAGTACAGACCTGTATATATTTTTAAAAAGTGTTTCGCATTATATGTTTTAGAGTTACATTTTTCGATTTCAATTTCGTTTTCAATCAAGATCGAAAACTCATCGATTTACTTTATCTCGGCATGTAGGTAAACGACCAGACCATTCTTCATATTCAGTACATGTGCGGCTAGCATCCCCACTTGCCCTGTAATACCCACTGTGGCAGTTATAAGTTACTCTGGTCCCATATTTGGGCTTTGTGGACGACATCATTAAATCGCCATCTGACATCTTCGATGGAGCTGGACAAAAGGTCTCTGAAAGTATCGTGAGAAAACGAATGATTTTGTCAGGTTTATAATATCTTTCATTAAGAGAAAAGCATGTCAATGCTATTAGCTTCTTGTGTTTTATATGTTTGTGTGCTTTTGCATGCAACATAGTTGAGCTGATGTGTGGGTTACCAAGACAACTTGTACTTGTTTTGTGATATGATATATTAACCTGTTGAGGCAAGTGTCAGGTTGTTGCATATCCTGCATATCACCGAGAACGCCAAAAGCAAAAATTATTTAAAACCAAAAGGTATATCCTAGGAGTGATTGGACAGTATCCAAATACTGAAGATATATATTGAATTCTGTTCACCGTATGCTTTAAAACATTATCTGCGTGACTTTTGCGAAAACTTAGTCATCAGTAGTATATAATTAGTTTTAGTTATGATCTTGCGTCCTTGGAATTTGTTTTCTCCACTATTCAAACATGTGCATAATTTTAATGGTTAAAAAAATTAAACAAAAATCTATCTACCGGCAAAAACAATACAGAGACTATACTTTATTTAAACAACGATGTAATAATATGTAGTTGAGTAAAGGTTTTAGTCTTTAAGCCATGTTTAATCTGGATCTACTCGATATTAAGTATTTTTACATAGTGAAAACTTGAAAAACTTTACGTCATTTAAGTGGACAACTTTACTAATTTAGCACTTAAATCGGCATTTACGAAATTATTATATTTGATTGAGTTCTCACGGTAGACTAACGTACCTTTTTCACAGCATTTTCCTTTGTAACCTTTATTGCAAATGCAACCCCACGTCCGCCATGAGAGTTTGTCAGTTGTATTCATTTCCCCATATTCACCGTTTATACAAACTTTATTACAAGTTCTATATTCTCCTAAAGGTTCTGTTCTAAAGCACTGCTTCTTACACTCTTCCTGGGTAATCGATTGAATGCAACATATTGTTCTGTAACGATATTGAGTACCGTAACATTCTGCGCTGCAGGGTCCCCAGGAATGCCACTCCTGGTATTGGCAAACAAGTGTACCATCTCTGCACCACGCAGATATAAGTCCTGGTTTAATCCAAAAAATAAAACTGAAAGTAAGGTAAGATTGTTTCATTGCGCTTTTTTCACAACTGTATTACATTATGCCGTTTTTAGAGACAGTTTCAAACTTCCTTATGGTTCTTAAGGTTTTATTGAAAGTCACTTCCGCTCCAAATGTTAGTTTCTGTCAGTGGTAATGTACAAGTTATTTTACAGTTAAGTACTGGATGTATGACAAAAAGCCGAATTTAAAATGTATGCAATAAGCAAGTTTTTATTTTATAATCTTACCGAAATTAAGGTCAGTACTTCTGTTTCTAACGCTCGCACCATTTTCTAGGACAATATTATCCGAAAGAGAAACAGTAGCCGAATCCGGCAATTCTTTCTTACGTTTGCGAAGTAAATGTTTAATAAACATTGGTTTCTTTTTAAATAATATTTCCTTATCACAAACGCACACTTTTATAGAACATTCATATGTACTGTTATGCAATGTTATATAACTCAAAACTAGGAAAATTGGGGAATCAGAAACGGAAGTTCAGGTCAAAGTTTATAGATAAAAATAATAAAAAATTCGAAGTACCGGTATGTCTAGTCAGTAATTATTACGCTTTATCAGCTTACACAACTGATGGTGTTAATTGTTTCATTAAAATCGAAACACATTTCTGTATCTACTCATAATGAGGAGCGTAGATACCGTCGTGATGTAATGTACCATATTTGTATAGATTTACAGACAACCCATCATCCGCTTTTTGTCATAATCAAAATTCAATATTCTTCCATCTTGTTCTTGCTGGTTTCTGCAGGGCCTCTGGCCTCGGTAATGTCATCGAGTACCCACCTTTTTGCTTGGCATTGCTATTAGCTTCTAATATTTATATGTTTGTGTGCAACTGAATGTACCATTGTCGTGCTGATGAGTGGGTTGAAGCCTATCTGCCAAGAAAAAGCGTACTTATGTGTTTTTATTGGAACAAATGTGAGCTTTGTGCACAATAAAACCTGGTTTAAACCCCCAGTGACATATTATTATGCCGCTGACCGTTCCAACGCGGTATCCCCTCGTATTCTCATTTTTGTTAAATTGTTTGTTGTGTCTTTTTCGAAAATGATCATCTCATGACCAATGCTCTCTTTTCCTCGCTACTGTTTGGCAGTGTGGGAAGGCTGTGTCGCATATTTCGCTTTTTTATGTCACTTCACTTCACTTCCTGACAACATATTAAGAGAAAATCAAAGTTAAACATTAACAAATAAAATCATAAATCAGTATTTTTTACAAATGGTTCTAATAGTAATTATAATTTATGGACTGAATGCGGTGATTTCACTCTTATAAGATTCTATAGAAATCTTAAAAAAGAACATGGACGTTCTAAAAAGTTGTTGCAAGCTAGAGTTAAAACCAGAACGCAGAATGTGTGTACAAGTTTGAATGCAGTAGCAATAGTATTCGTGAGAATATGGTTGCGCGTAAAATTTATCGTTAGGCATAACATCGCCGCCAAAACCAACCTGATTGATTACCTACCGTGGTCACGAAGATGTAAATAATTCAAAAAAGTTTCCTAATAAAAAAGTATATATTTACCAAGCGGTTTTATTACTAACAGGTTTAAATGTTTAGCAAAAACGTTTAAGGTTGTAAGCGTTTAATCGAACTACAGTACCACAATATACTCATACAGAAAGTATAAAAGCGCCGACAAAAAGGAAGTAAGCAATTCTCAACAAAAAGCTGCATAACAATGTTAATGTCTTTTTTGAATTGGGTTTTTTTAACTTCAATTTTTGACTTAATTCTTCGGTCGGAAGGTGACTGTCGTGGAGTGAACAAATGTCAATGGGTACCATGGGAGTCATGGAACAGCTGTAGCGTAAGTTGTGGTGGTGGCACGCAAAGTCGTAACCGACTTTTCTGTTGTAAAACATCTTTGGCCAGTGATATACTTGCGTGTATGGCAGACTGTGGAATTAACTTTTATGATTACAGTCATTACTTCTTGGACTATAGAAACTGCAACCAATATTGCTTAAATGGCGGGTCATTCGTATCAGGAAGCTGTAGATGTACCGATACATTCTATGACACGTGTTGTAGCCAAGGTAAGCTCATTTATTTGGTAAGTGGACTTTGTTTTTTCTTCTGGTGCGAATAATAACAAATCTCAATCTTCACACAATAATATCGCTCTCAGATTAGAATCTGCAAAAACAGTATCTGAAATTTTGAAAACGTGTCTTCAGTTTCAACTGACAAAGTAATGTTCCTCATCACTAAGTTCAAGGCAGAATTTTGTTTAAAGCTGTATTCAAAATGTACATTCAGTTATTCTCTTTGCATGAAATTCTGCACAGAAATATGGTCAGAAATGCCAAATTGTTTGACAAATAGGGATTTTTCTTAGGCATATAACATAAAGAAGTACTAGTACCTTACCGATCAGGATCATACCATTTTGTAGAGATTGTTGTCTGTGCCATCAGAGGCAGCACATCACATTCTCTCATCATATAAGAACCATATGAATTGGTGCTTGACAGATGTTTGTTCAAATTTAAGGCACAATTTAATTGTAGTTTGAAATTACCAAAGCCACGATCGAGTCGCTCGAGGCATGATAACAGCATTACAACAATTACATATTCTAAAATTTAGAAATTTTTTGAGTTGTATAAAATTTAATCTGCTACAGTTCTGTCAACCTTTTTTCCTACAAATTTCCAGCGTTGTTGAATATGAAATATAATAAAAATCTGAAAAAAAGAAATGTAACTAGTCTTTTTATAATTTCTGTGAGCTTTTTAGTTTGACGTATTAACCCCACGGAGAGATAATAACCGGTTAAACATAAATTAAGTGTTTGTATGTTTAGTGAAGTGAATTATGTATAGTTTTAAAAAAATGTGTCTGAAACAACTGAAGACCTTGGAAAATATCGTTATAGGTTGTAAAATACACTATGACGACTAAAATGAAGTAAATATCATCCTTAGTCATATTCGTTTCTGTATCTTCAAATCATATATTGCACGCGACGAAAAAATTAAGTTAACATGCTTAAATTGTTATATCAAGATCTATTTTCAAATTCGGTTTGCTTGTCAGAAAAAAGTTCAAACCTTGCATTAGTAATAAAATATGTTAATCAGCCTAAACTAAATATTTAAATAGTGTCTATTATTTTTAATAATGTTAGATGAAACGTATGATAGAAAAAAAAATAAAATGTGAATATTGAAATAAATAAACCGGTTGATTTTAAATAGATTTAGAGTAAATTGTGGTAACTTGTTTCCATTAAATTCAAACAAAAAACCAGGTTACACAAAATGATCTTTAATTTTTTAAAATCACGATAAATCATACTAAAAGTATGTGTTTACTCCAAGTAAATATGAAATATGTTTTGTGAATTTGAAATAAATAAGTTGTTTTCTGTTGGCAAAAAAACAAAAATGAATTTTCACAAAAAGTTTTTTGTTTAAACATGTTTATGGTTAGAATAAAACAACTGCTGACCAGTAGAAATTGCTAAAAAAGTTATCCAATTATAATAATAATATTTTTTTAAAATAACCCAAGAAAACACTAGTCACCTTGTTTGTTCTTGAAAAAAAAAATCAAATTGTTTAAAACATGTTAAAATATTTTCAAGCGGGGAACAAATGATGAAAGATATTTATATACCCATACCTGTTTATAACATGTAAAAGAATGTATCAATATGCTTTGTGAGCAAGGTGCAACGCTGTTGTAACATAAAATGAGATTTTAAGATTACACTCGCCAAAAGTTTTAATTGGTTACTTTTTGTCGTTATCTTTATATCAGAAAAACATTGACTTAACTTTATATCTAAATTATTTGTCAAAAACCGCCTGTCTTCTATTTAACCTCTAATAATTGACTTTGGACCAGTTTTGCATGAGTTTTGTTCTGTTATATGTTCTGCCATCATCCAAAAATTTTACCAAGAAAATTAACTCTTGACAGGCACTTCATCTTTCTGTTATTAACTTCGCTAAGCTCTCGGAACATAAATACATAAAATACATACAGAAACATAAACCTATATTGATCATCTGCAGTTTTCTTGGAATAAATTTGTTTTAAAGTATTGAATTTTATAATTCTATACTTACTGGCATGCTTAAGAGTATAAGCCGAAAATGGAAAGTTACCACTTCTACAGTAGATTTTACTTCGGTGTAAATTGAAACAATAATTGCATTTAATGACATTGCCAATCGAAAACATGTTAACAGTTGTCTTACTGAGCATGGTATTATATGAGAGAATTTGAGTGGTTGGGGAGGGGTGTGAAAAGGGAATGTAAACAGCAATCCCTGAGAGATGAAAAGATAACAGTATTAATTGAATGTACGGGGAGACGTTTTACGGCCGCCACACAGCACAAACAAAATTACTGTAATTGTAAAAAAGTAAAATGTAGATTCTTGTACATTTCTGAAAATTGTTCAAATCGTGACTAGCGAGGCCCCTGGGAAACCCATGAACAAGATTTGAATCATTTAAGTAGAAACAGGTACAGTGGAATCGCGATAACTCGAAACCCGATAACTCGAAATGACGGTTTAACTCGAAGTCGGCCGCCGGTCCCGTCAAATTTCCTTATATATTCAACTAAAAAAAGTTGCGATAACTCGAAACGCGATAATTCGGAATTCGCGATATCTCGAACATATTAATAAATCCCTTGAATAGGAATTAAGAACAATTTAATCGCGATAACTCAAAGTAAATTTATTGACACGGTTTTTCACACCTCCCGCGAGGTTGTTCGAAGTCTTTTGTTTAATGCCAACTTGTCAACAAGAGTTGTTAGTGGCACGTCATTGTAATGATATGAGTGTGAAGCAAACCATAAGACTGATTTGTCTCAAAATAGTGTCAAGCAAACATTTGTAGTTGTTAATTTTTTTTCTATAAAACGTCCTTTAATTTTCTGAATTCTGTATTCTACAGCTTGTATTCATCAGCAAACGACAGTTCGCATACGGCAAAACGAAAAATAATAAAATTATTAATAAATTTTTCCGAGTAATCCAGCGAAGGGCCCGGGTATCTGGGAGGATACCTGGATCGGAAAACAACTAATCTTTCTATTTCTATTGTAGCATGTCATGATATGTTGTTGCTCTTAAATAAATGTGTACTGGTTGTTTTTATTCATAATTTATTGTGAATATATCTGCATGTAGGTCGTAACGCTATTGTGTGTATTTGAATGATGATGCGCTGTATACATGTATGTCTCGTGTTGGTACAATGATATTTGTTAACATTTGTTAAAATTTTATTTCTTCGTAGATCTTTTTGTATATAATCATGAAAATAAAACTGAGTAATAAAAGAACATAATTATATTGTTTTATTGAGCAAACTTTACGACAAACATTTGTTACGTACGTACCGTATGGTGTCGTAATAATTGCACGTCGTTACTTTCTAAATACTCGCATGGTATTCTGGAAAAGTCAAAGTCGCAATAACTCGAAGTTCGCGATAAATCGAAGTAAATCGTCGGTCCCTTGGGACTTCGAGTTATCGCAATTCGTCTGTATAAATATTTTACCAAGTTTGTTGAAATATTTTTTTTAATCTGGCAAGCAGCCTTTGCGAAGATTTTAACGTAATATACGGAAATTAAGCCCTAACCCTGTTGGCCATTTTCTGAATGAAACATCACAGCTTGAAACACCACTTGTACATGTAAGGTTCTTTTAAAAAAAGTCCCTGTATTATGTCTAGCGGTTTTATAGAAGATTTTAATTTAAGGATTTTGCTTAATATAAGACCCTTGAGTGGGGTTGAACATTTCTTGAAAGTGTTGACCTCTTGCCCAGGTGAGCTAACCAGTATGAAAGCGATATATTCTTCAGTGTGTTAATTAACTAACATGGAAATTTGAAGAAATTTCCAGGTTGGGGGTACACCGTGGGAATGCGTAACAGGTTCTTCCTTAAGAGTTCGTAGTAGGGAAGGATCGTAGTTAGTGAAATATGCATATCTCAAAAATCAGAAGAGATAGCCTCCCCACAGAACCAAACGTATAGAGGAAAAGAGAGCATAAAGTGATCGATTACGAAAAAGAATAGTGATGACAGCGATCAGTCTCCTGTGGTCTGTTGTACGTTTCCGAAGAAACATTTTTAATTGTCACAGGGAAGCAACGAGGTGTGTACACCAATGATTCAGAACGCTATGTAACTATGTGTAATCTGGTTTTGCCAATATGGTTTTTGCTTTGTTTCAGAATGCCCACAAATTGAGTTCTGCAAAAGGAGATACTGCAACTATTCGTGGAATACCAGATGTCACGAATGTCTTGACGATAACAAATTCTTTAAAAGAACGTATTCTGACACGCGATGTGAACGTAAGTTAAAACTTTAATAAATTTTGATAATTTGTCGTGGTCGTATTTCGGAGAATGTTATCACTGGGGGCTGACGATGTCAAACCGCAAGCCGTTTGTTTACGAAGATAGGTAATAGTTTTGTCGTGAGTTTTTTGTCTACAAAATACTATGATTACTAGAATTATTAATTGTGCTTACAAAGGTAATAGTGTACGTGTGCAACATAATCTTAAAATCTTTACAAAGTGTTAGCAATCGAATATGTGACTTATTCGCAGTCGATTGACCATGTGCTGATTAAAATTAGACAGTTTCTTTAGAATGCGTAGGTTTATTCAGTATATAAATTGAAGATAAACTCAAGCATTCGTAATTAATTCTTATTATTTTGCTTAAACTTTCAGCTTTTGAAAAAAAGCAAAGTATGCATCTCAGGAATCGCCACTCACAAAACACAGCTACCCACGCAGCAAAAAAGAAGAGAGGAAAAGAGAGCATGTCGTTTCAAGTATGTCAATTCAAATAAGGCTCCGCAAACAATTAAGGAAAAAGAGAATCCTTGGGGTTACCGCCTTGGAACGGTCAGTGGCAAAACAAATTGACACTAGGGATTTAAACCAGGAAACATACTTTTGGATTGTTTATGTTTTTCATTTAATTTTATGCATCTATTTCTATAAACTTTGCCTTTAATACACGGCCATTTTTATAAGAAATGAGTATTTTAGTATTCTTTCGATGTTTTCAACTTAACTGTATGTGTATTTGTTTTCTGTTGAAGACATCAACAAAATTGGTCTAGGTTTAATTATGCAGCCATTAGATAATTATACAGTGTTAACCTTAAATGTAATTTGATAAATTAGTTGTGTTTAACGTTAGGGAAAGGTGATTCAATCTCGTCTATATAAAGATTCGTCTTGGTAAACGTTCGCAATGATTAAACATACCTTTTTATGTCTTTGTCTTTTATAATTTAATTCATTCATTTTATTATCTATTTCAATATCACATTAGCGTTATTTATTCCGTATGGCGGCTGTAAAATGTCGCCCAGTACATTCAATATGTGCTGTTATCAGTTACGCCCTTTAAAGGTCGCTTAGCACGGTATATATGTTAAAAGCACTTCTTAAATTACTTTTGTTTTAATATTTCGGCGAGTTAAAGATGGATGGTTTCAATATCCCAGTCAATACGGATTCGGATATTGTTCTGTAACACCAGGGATATACTTCCTGCTTTTTTTTTAAATTTAACATTTGGCGTTGTCTGTGATATTCAGGATTGTTATTCTCAGATCCCCTGTCAAAACTTATATTCTGTTTAGTTCGACCCATTGTTTTCCCGTTTCTTTTATCTGGGCATCATACACCGCTGGATATGAAATGGAATTAATGTGAAATAAAGTTTTATGTTCACCGACATATGCATACCATCTTTTCGGCTGGATCGATATTGTAATGTTTATTGGTGTACATACTGATAAAGCCGTGTCTAGGCGTTGTGGGCAATGATCTGCATTCTAATATTGCCCATGAACAGACTCAATCAAACTGAGCATGTAATATTAGCATATTTGTCGTGTTCGGTTACGTTCAAAGTTCCCTTTTCGTATATTTCAATTCACGTTAATCTTAATTCTGTTTGATATTTTTGAACCTCGATTTGATGTTTCGGTCTTACAATCAATGAAAGAAATTTATCCTTTCATGTAACCGACCACAATCGGCTGAATGAGCGGTATCAGACGGCATTGATGTTTTGTAAGTTGATGAATTACCATTTGTACAGTTTGTGTGCCCGCAATAACGTCATCAGGGATGTCATTTGCACTTTCCGTTTGTTCCTCAAATTCGGGCTCTGAATCCGAATATAACGTTGTGTTGTCGAACCATTCTTATAAAAAAGCAACCGAACTTGTTGCCTCAGTCGAAAATAAGGTTTATTATGTTCTTGGTCGAACTCCCATTTTAAATATAATTCACGATGAACTGTTTTTTGATGGTATGTTGATTTTGTGTAGTTTTCGAACTTTATCAAACCTGATTTCTTTGCCGCTAACAATAAATCCCTATACGTTGTCCTATTACTCCTTCCGTCAATCGACTTCCACATGTAGTTCACCTTTTCTGCTGATGTTACGCAGCAAAATGACCACTTACGTTTTTTATATTCTCAAGTGTAGAGTCACAATAGGCGTGCAGAAGAATCTGAGAAAAGGAAATCGACTTTGCAACGAAACGCTTGCTATTTCATTGTACTTAAGTCCCACACGAAAAGCGCAAAATTTGTAAACCGCATTAACATTCTACGCTAGATGTAAACAAAAACTCGAGACAAAATCATTCGCTACGACAGGCATTTGGTGTATGTAGAATCTCCGCACTCTATATTTTAAACTTCAATAAATAGTGTGTGAAGTAATATATAAGATACCATTATTTTCGTGGCGTTCTCTTTGAACGTGGGAAATCCCAAAATGTGTTGACGTCTGGGCCTTAAAAACATGACCTGATCAACTTGGAATATTACTATTATTCTGTCACAAACTAATGTTGCAGAACAAATGCCTATAGTTTGCAGACAATATGTTGAAAAATAAGAAGTAAACTATGTCAAAAGGCTTTTAAGAACCATGCATCTTCCAATGAATATTGGACTGTGCCACGCGAATTTGTTCTTCATGCAGAACATGACTGACGTTTTATCTCACTTTCTTCAAATAACTGAAAAAGTAAATCGCATCTCAAGATATTCAATCAATCCTGACTCTTCAACAAGTAATGAACTGAGCCATTTTAAATATTAGTCATATATATCTGCAGTATTTTAGATGTTTCCAGTCAATATCTTCAAAAAATGGACTGAGCTAAAATATGTCACGCACATCAACATTCTATAATGCAAAATACATGTTAACACTTAAAGGTTATTATATTGACAATCTGATAAAAAATCATCTTCTAAAACGCCCTTCGCTATCAAGTTCTTACGACGAGTCACAAAAATGTGGAATCAACACCTTCCGAACTAATCAGATTGTTACCTACAAAGTCGCAAATGTATATGATGATCGCCGTAATTACCGAGGTGTTCCGAACGTTGCATTTATGTAAACATAGTGTTTTAAACATAGAAAGAGTTGACAATTTGCGTAAGACATACTTTTCTCAAGAAAAGTGTGTTTTATGTGTGTTTTATGTGGTATTTCATTCAGTTCCATTGTCACGGCATCTGCAGATATGTTGGGGAAAAACACGATTAATTGTGTACGGTATTTATGGGCCGTCAACAGATCTAACATTTTGTTTGATCTGACCAGTGAGATTGATATCTTGAAAACTGCAAAAATTTTCACAACACATGATTAAAACAATTCCTGACCCAATCCAAAAAGAACGCATTTTGCAATACAAAATCATGTCAAGCACATCTGAACTTCATGCTATAGGTACATGTATCAAGTATATATCTTAAAATCTGTAGAAGAGTTTGTAACGCACGATCTACAGTTTATGTCGAATATATGTTCAAAGTTTCAATCCAACATCTTGAAAACTGAAGGTGTTTGCGTCACAAGATTTTGCATCGTAATCTCCTCCCAAAGTATAAAGCTGATCTTTTTTTAAAAAATCGTTACGCACATCTACGCGATATGCCTGTGCTTACATATATTTAAGGTCTGAAGTCAATATGTCGAAAGCTGTAGATGTCACACATTTTCAAAACTCCTGCACTTTTGTTCGTACAGATGTTCGTACAGATCCACGTTTCGTGCAGAGCTGGAAGTAGTTTTCTGTACAATTATATAATTCTCCGCTCCCCCCCCCCCCCCCACAAAATTATGAACTTATCCACACGAAGTAAATGCCAAGCATGTAACGAACCATTCACATTTTGTATTTCTCATTTTCGAAGGAGTTGAGTCAATATTTAAGAAGAGTTTTTATGCACTATATGACTCATAATGTCGTTTCAGGAATGTGTGCATGGAACAACCATTACTGTTGGCCCGGCGAGTGTGCTGAGGATCTCAAAAGAGAGTGTCGCTGCGCTCCTGGATTTTCAAAGATAGACACTTCGTCTGAAACATCTTGCCAACCAACTCTAAAACCTTCAATATTAACATGCGAAATAGTAGTTCTTACTCCGGGTGGTGAAAAGAAGCGTGCAATGAGTAAAGGAAATTCGACAGAGTGCCCATACCTTGAAGACATGTATGGCAATGTCCAGCCGTCTGTTCTTCAATTTGAAATCATGTCGGAATACAACATTGATGTGTCCAACTATTCGAGGCCGAACTTTATACTGGAGTCAAACTTTGGAATAACAGATCTGGCAATTAATTTATGGCGCCAGGAGGTGAATGGTAGGTGCAATTGAAACATAATAATTGTTTGCTTATTGATAAGCTAAAGAAACAAATATTCTGCTTTCAAAACAAGAGTGCAAAACGACCTTGTCTCCTAACTGATTCCTGGATACAGAAAATGAAGGACAGAACAAAATGACAAATATACTGCTGACTTTGCAATAATTTCAATAATAGGCGTTATAGCACATACACATATTTGTTTTGAAATAGATGAAAAGGGATGTAAATTATCTGAGGGTGGCTATTTCTGTTATGCATATTTCACTTTTTTTAAACAAAAGTATTTTTAGAAGTACTACTAACATAGTACATAAGTATCATGCTCAACAACCTTCAAAGGACGTAACTAATAACAGCACTGATTGAATGTACGGGGAGTTTTTTTAAAGCCGCCACGCGGCACAAACAACGCTACTATGATATTGAAATAGATGAAAATGAAACTTTGAAAGCCATCGAATACGACAAATATTAAAATATTGCAGGCTCGGTAAGATTGAGTCTGTTAAGGGCAGTTATAAAAATGCAAATTACTGCCCACGCCGCCTAGCCCCGGTTTGAGCGCACCCAATATATACAACTATAAACAGTACAATTTTGAGAAAGACATTTCAAATGTGTTTCGTTTTATTGTGATTCAATATATAAATAATATATTCAGATGTAAAAACCGTTTCATAATAAGATTTGTATAGTTTAAAAAGTGTTTACAAATGAATAATTTATATTTCACCAGGAACAACAAAGGGTTTGAACACAAACAAGTTGTTATCCGATACAAATTCCAGTGTCGAAGCCAATCAAACAATTAACGTCTCTGGGAATGTATCAATATCATCACCAATATATGTCTTACACGATGGACAGGCGTAAGCTCACTTTTTTCCTTTCTTATTTACTTAGTGATTTTTCAGGTTTTTTTTTATCTAATATGTTTGACTATTTAGCTGTCAATGGTAAGAATCAACAGAATGCACTGAAATGAAAACAGTTATTTTATTACTTGATTATCTGAGAATATCTTGTTTTTGAGTTTTATCAATAGTTGAACAAATTTACTAGTTTAGACTTTAAGTGACTAGTCTGTTGCAACAATTGTTTGTAAAGAACGTGTATGTGCTCTGGTAGCATACATTATAATGTTTACCTACGCCCATGCCAGTTAGAAACCTTAGATCATTTTCAAGATCAAAATGAACTGCACCGAAAATGAAAATAAAGGTTCGTTGTTATAAAACACTCCGATGCACCAGTTACTGAAAAGGTTACAACTGTAGTCACCAAACTTGGCTGTTTTGGGGAAGATAACACGGAATACTTGTGTCAATGTCAAAGTCATCTTTTAAATAATATAAGTGTCCTATCAGTTTGCTAAGAACAGTTTGACTTTTAGTCACCATATTTGGTAGAGAGGACGTGAATTACTGCATTGATTTTGGTTTTAAACAGCATCATTTAATTCAAAATCGGGTTTCGGTTAATTATTAGAGAACTGTTTCACCTAACGTTATGTAAATACAGCCCATGGTAAATATTGACCCCTATTGATTTGAGGTCAATAGGCCAACGTTCAATATCAAAGTGACCTTACATTGGAAATTGATGTTTGATAAAAAACAACAACTTGAGAAGATTGTCACAAAACCTGGTGTATAGATTGCTGTGGTCTGTAGACGACGCCTTTTTATTTTATGCCCACAACACCAATCTCTAATTAAAAATCGGGTTCCGATCAATAACTAAAGAATAGTTTGACGAAAAAAAATTATGTTTATGATTGTCGTTTTTTGGTGATTTTTAACGTATATTTTAATTCATGCTTGCATAAGTTGCTATTTGAGCAAGATTTTATAAACAACTTCTTAGCACATGTGTTTGCTACTGATTATGAACAAAATTGTCTGAACCTCTGTTGTTACGTGCATACTATTTAGAATAATGTTCCTTATAATTTGTTTCTTTCTAGCCTATGTTTCCAGTTCGAAGTACAAGCTGGTGGATACTTGAAAAGTAGAAACACGGTTACAAAATTAATTTCACCAGCCATACCATACCTTAAAGCAACAACAACAAAAGACATTTGCTACAGGTTTGATAATGAACCCCCACAGCACTGTAAGGCTACAGGAACTTGTGACGAAGAACCCTTGCAGTTACAGCATCGAATAACCCGGTCTCCATTTCAGCCTATCACGTTTACTGGGTGGACGGACCCAATACCTGCTGGTGGTAAGATAGTTCATGCGTCTTCTATAGAGAGTTATCTTGTAACTGTTAATGAAGTCATGCCATCTCATGAAGGACCCTTAAAAGTTGATACTAAAGTCATTTTTACTGAAACATTTAATCACACTGAAGGTGGTACGATTTTAAATCTTACAGCGGATACGCCAAAATTGTTTAGCATAACACTGGAGGTAAAGGACGCAGCGAATAATTTAAGACAGGCAAGAAGGTTCATGCTGTTTGATAACACCAGTAACATCGCAACAAGAACCAATAAACCATTTAGAGTCACATCAGCATCAAGTCAAACAAATTATACATGGCAGACGCACCATAATGAAATCTGCTTGGACTGGAAAGACCATTTCCTCAATCAGTTTTACCTGGAAAATGAATTATTGAATCCAATAGAAGCCGATCCTAATGGGCTTATTGCTGGTGTATATGAACAACTATATGGCGATTTACCGGTGTCAGGAACTCCAAACGTGAATGGCATAATCAAATTTATGTTATCCTGGAAACTCGATGTCGGCAACTTCTCCGATGACATTTTGTTTAGTGATCCCCTAAATCAGTCTTACTGTGAAAATCTTAATTTCTCGGACGGGCAGACATACACATTTAAATTACGTGCAAAAGATGTGGCAGACAATACGTTTGATGAAGAAAGAATTGTGTCAATTGATCTCACCGTTCCCATGATTCAGAATATGTCTTTAACACAAGACGGCCACAGTTCTAATTTTATTCACACAAGAATTGACTTGTCCAAATTTCAATTTCTTTTTGAAGCAAAAGATATCCACAGCGGAATAAGAACGATTGAGTGGAAATTTAGCGAAACAGAATCAGGGCAAGAAATTACTTCTGGCGTTCTGGCAACTGTTTCTGCAGTAAGTAAAATATTACGTTTTCGGATGCAAATCACTAAATGCAATTCGCTCTTACTATATAAATAATTCTAAAATATCAAAAAAGATTACACAGCATTGCATCCTCTTATTATCTTAACGAGCTTTTTGTGTTGTGTTCATTTGATGAGCTCATGTTATTTTTACTTCGCGTAAGTCGCTTAAATTAATCAAAACAGTAATCCATTACGCTTTTTGAAAGCCGTTGAGCACGATACTTGTGTATGTTAATAGAACGTCTCAAATAAATTTTGTTTTAAAATGTCGACCAGTTTAAACAAAATTGTTGCGATGTCCAAGACAATATATACGTCCTGCCTTTTAAGGTTTGCCTTTGGCGTTCTTTGTGATATGCAGCATTTATATTCTGACATTCCTGCAAAAAATATATTCTTTTCAGTTCTGCTCATTGTTTATTCGTAAGGGCAAGTCCATTCTTTTATATGGGGACTTCACGCCACAAAACATGGAATGGTATTTATCGAAAACATTCCGCATTTAAGTTTTCATGATCACCACCATATGCAAACCGTCGTTTAGATAAACCGAAATTGAACAGTTTACTTATTTAAATGTTTTCTTGAACTTAACCCGGTGCTAGGAGGCGTAAACAATAAATGCATTTCCATAACTGCCCATGAACTGGCTCTAATGAAGCATGGATATTTATTCGTTTTTTGGTGTCTTTCATAGTTCTTTGTTATTGAAAATCGATCGAATAACTTATTTCTAATCAAATACTAGACAGGCGTCATCGAAGCACCTCAATTACCACAGCCTAGGTCGATAAAAACGTAATTATGATTCTGGAAACCTGTTTGTGCAACCCACACTATGTTAGCCTCGATGGTGTACACTTTGTTTGACTTGTTAAAAAAACAACAACTTTTTGTGGTATTTAACTGGTTTAAACATTGTGATAGGGCTGAGTATTATGTTTCAGAAATCCTGTTTAAGAAGAACCGAGCAATGTTACTGCCCAACAGTCGGAGCTTGTGAATATTTCAATTACATTATTCCTCTTGATTATCTGGCAACCAACTACAAACGTAGAGGTGATTATAATACAAGCTATTACTTCACGGTCAAGGTTACAAATAATGCCATGCTATCAAATATAGCACAAGAGGAGTTCATCGTCAACAATTCTCCATCAGATACCGATGAGTTGAGAGGTAAGATTAAAATGTATCTGTTAAACCATAAGATATATGCTCTGAATAAAATAAATTGTTAATAATAAAAAATAATGACATATGAATTACAGTACCTACGTAATGGTTAGATAAGAACTCGTTTGTTAACTAGAATACATATATTTAAATAATCACTAGTCTTTCTAAGTTGCTTATTATTACGCTAGAGAAAAGCTTCAATTATTTAACTAAGTACTTTTATGGATTCTTAATAAACACTGAAAACACTCGAACCTTACTCTACATTTACAGTGGCAGTACCTCTCATTGTCGGCGGCACCATTGGAGGTCTAACTGTTGTGATTGCAATTGCTTTTACAACATTTTTCATTATGAGAAGGAAAAGAACAGAAATACAATCGCAACAAGAAAGTCCAACTGCCTTGGTAGGAGGTTTTTTAAGCTGTTTTGTTTTTTCAATTATTCTCTGATAGGCTTTCCTCTGGAATTGTACTGACAAGTGAATGATTTATAGTTTCTGGTTGCTTAGTTGTTTTAAGTTATTGTCTTTATAACTCCTCGTATTATTTCTCGATAGCACCTCTGTTAAGTCTGAAAGTACGGATATCTAAGATAAAGGGAATCTATCATTGGTATTCGGCGAAGATCAGGGTATCTCAACCCGAGGGTGATGCACAGTCCTGTCAAAAGTTGAATACCCCTAAAAAGTACACCAATGTTGTTATAAATTTAATTAAGAAAGGAAAGGAAAAGAATCATTACATGTCACGGAAATCTGCAGCGTGTTCATCCGTTGATAACGGATCTGCAATTTTTTAGGTTATCCGTGATTTCGTCACATTTCTGAATTCAAATAGTTGAATTGTACATACCAGTTGAAGTTGAAATATCCTGATTTAAAAGCAGATTATTTCCTATTTTATCATCTATTCATTTTCTCCATAGAGCCTGTTGTTTTATGAAGCTCGCAACAGCGGTATAAGAATGAAATACTCCATAAAAATACATTTACAGACTCATACCACGATAAACACTTCCAAGTTCCAGCAACCCACTGTATCTTTTCCAACTAATATTTTTGACAAAATAAAATCATGATAAAACAAGATAAGCGGCCTGCTCTGTTTGAAAAAGTAAACATTCGTTGAATTACGTCACATAATAAACTAAAATGACGTTGTTATTAGCATCATGACGTATCCTGGCGTCACCAGTTCTCGTTAACCTAAGCATTCAATAGCGTCGGATAAAAAAATAATGACAGAATCACTTACCTTTTTAAAAGAAATCTTCTTTTGTTCATTGCTTTTCTACCTTAACTGAAAATCTCATTTTGATTCTTTTAAAACAACAGCAGGGACGATTTGTTTACACTCAGTGATGTAAATTGTGTCAAAAGTGACGTCACCTGTTCTCGAGCTAGTTTTAGTTATGCAAAATGCTCTACCATACTCTTTACTGAATTAGTGTATCATGACTGCAACACAGACAAGGGTCAGCAAAGATTGTCTTAGCAATTTTTATTTTTTATTATTTAACAATGTTTTCTAAATTTTCACATTGCACATCATTAAACCAATAAAAAGTCTATTGTAGTTATTTCTTGGTCTTGTCAATTGATATCCTATTGTCAATCCTGTCTCTTAATGTTGATGTAGGTACCCCATGCATCTTGGCAGCCATGTGTGCAGAAACACCTCACTCCGTAACCATTTTGTATGCATTCGTCATGGGAGTTGGGGAATAGAGTACTGATCTGTCTTTACCAGCTGAAAACCATCAAAACAAAAATAGAGCACCTGTCTAATTAAGGTTGTGTACCTCAGTAAACGGCTTCTATCACATTCAGTAGTTAATGGTATGGTAATGGTTTTAGAGGTCAGAAACCGGGTCAATATGTAGAGCATTACAGTAAACAAACTTAAGCAGGAAAGACCGATTTTCTGTAAAATATGGCAAGTTAAAAGTTTACTAAAACTGGAATTAGTGAAAAGAGACAGAATTATACATGTGCAAGTATTTTGTTTGTAATCTTACCTTTATACGAAGCATTGTTTTGCACTTTTGATAGAACTTGATGTGAGCGTCTGCAACCGAAACGGAAGTGAAATTTTCGAAGGTTGAACGCACAATAAACAATATTTCGCATGAATTTAAATGATTATCGAGAACTGGTAACGCACGAGAACAGGTCACTGGAGGATAGTCTAAATCAATAATGAAGCGCTCAATTAATACGGTGCGCAATAATACGAAAGTACGCGAGCACGCGGAGTTAAAGATAAGGCCATGCGAGATAAGGAAATCTCATACGGCTAAAAATAGAGATTTTTCTGTCTAGTATGAGAAAACTTATGACTGATTCCGTCAATCAAATATCTTACAGAAAGTGACCGATCTGCAATCAAGAAACGTAGACAATCCTGGTGATAGCCCTAAAAGTCAGAATGAGTACGAGGTGTTTGAACACTTGCAGTTGACGTGAGTTATTTTGTCTTTTTTCTTATTTAAAAATATTACTTATGATTACCGCCTTCCCAAAAAAAATAAATATGCATATGAATATTTTATTTTCACCAACTTGCTGCAATGATTCATTATTTTAGTTTGATATGTTGGGATTAAGCTTACATATGTAGGTAAGTACTCAGTGTAGTTTGCATGCCAGAAATGACAATGCAATTTTTTTAGAACATTAAGTCGTATTTTTATCGTTTATTTTCTTTTCTTTTCAGGTAAAAGAGATGAGCTTGATTACCAGAATTGTAATATTTTAAACGTCAGCTGCCTATAAACGCTTGGACATTGACTTTAAATTTCCTTACAAGAAAATCGAAGCTTAATCGGGACAAACAATTTTGACTCGGAGCTAGTTATATTTGTAAAACTTTCAGAAATGATTACTGGGATTAACTTTTCAAGCGTGATTAATCTGACGGAACATAGTATAATTGCTTTGCATTAAAACTTTGATTAACATTTAGTCAGAATTCTAGATTTCAAAAATCTAGATTCTAAAATTTAATTAACTACTTGTTTGAAATAGGTCATTGGGATTTAGTCTAGTTAAAAATGCACATTTTCACTTAACTGAGCAACATGTTTTCTTCATCATTATTTTGTATAAGATACATTGTAATCACTGAACAAATTGCTTTAAAATAGAGTCCAAGGTAGCTGCCATACTTGGAAATATAGTTTTTGACCTATTATCATGAACAGGCTCAATCAACCCGAGTCTGCAATATTTACATATATTTAAACAAATTTTAAAGGGTATAGTACAAAGAACTATTAAGTTTAAAACAAAACCATATCAGGTAGTATATGTCAATGACTTGTTCCAATGGTGTACTTTTACATTACTAACATGGCAATTCAATTTGAAAATATTGTCATTTTTTCTTAATTTCATTGCTATACATTTCGTGTCATATATTAATGTTTTATTTTCTAAATAATTTAAAACAATTTTAAACAATCCAAATAACAGATGCAATTTTTTTAGACTCATTTGTTGACACAAACAAACAAGAACGCAGAAGTGACACATTGCACCAAAGTATGTGCATGACACTAAAAACGACGTGGCCCTCAAGGTCTGACACATTCTATAGCGTGTCCGGTTGTTATACTGAATGGAATGGCGAAGTCATGGTCAAAACATAAAATCAAGATAAACGGAAATATACGGACAGAGGGTGTGACCATTTTAGGCAACAATTGACCTGCGACTGTAACCTTCAACTTAAAGATAGGAACCTGGCATGTTCACGTGACGCTTAGTCTCATTAATGTTAACCATCAAGCCAAATGTGAAAAAGATTGCTTAATGCATTTCAAAGTTATGGGCCGGATAAGATCTGGCATGACCTTTCACCTTTAAATATGGCCTTGACATTTGAAAAAGGATTTTTTTTCAATCCCAATATTTATTCCATCTTTGAAAGACATATTATTTATACAAGCATACATTCTGAACTAAATATAAATTGCCAGTACATAACCAGGTTACGTTTCTGTTATTCGATGTCTATCTATAAAGGTAAAGCTAGATGCACTGTTTGATCAAAGATGATTAAAAGGAATTTAAATAAATAGGAGAAAGTTATAGTTAGAGGTCCATTAGGCAATGTTTCATGCCAAATATCTAACCTCTGGCCATTGCGGTTTCGGAGAAGAAGATTTTTTAAGTTTTTGCTATATATTGATATAAGGAAAACCCATGACCTCTGGGGCGGGGCAAATTTTGAACCCAGGGCTATAATTTGAACAATCTTAGTAGAGGACCACTAGGTGATGCTACACACCAAATATCAAAGTTCTAGGCCTTACAGTTTCAGAGAAGAAGATTTTTTAAGTTTTTGCTATATATTGATATAAGGAAAACCCATGACCTCTGGGGCGGGGCAAATTTTGACCCCAGGGCCATAATTTGAACAACTTTGTTAGAGGTCCATTAGACAATGTTTCATGCCAAATATCTAACTTCTAGCCATTGCGGTTTTGGAGAAGAAGATTTTTTAAGTTTTTGCTATATATTTATAAGGAAAACACATGACCCCACCCGGGCGGGGCCAATTTTGACCCCAGGGCTATAATTTGAACAATCTTGGTAGAGGACCACTAGGTGATGCTACATACCAAATATCAAAGTTCTAGGCCTTACGGTTTCAGAGAAGAAGATTTTTAAAAATTTCATGTTCAAAATCTATTTTTATCCTCTGTGACCTAGATAGGCAATGGACTGGAACCATTTGAACAATTTTGGTAAAGCTTCATGCAAGTAACATTCCTGCCAAGTTTCAGCAAGATTGGCCCAGGAGTTCAGGAGAAGAAGTCGTTTGAAGAAAAAGTTGACGACGCACGGACGGACGACGGACGACGGACATCAGGCGATCACAAAAGCTCGCCATGAGCACTTCGTGCTCAGGTGAGCTAAAAACAGAGAGTGTCCGCCATTTGTTTTTAAGCAGAAGTCTCCATTTAACGTTATATTGTTCTTTTTTATTTTTAGACTTGCTATGAAAAAGGAATCTTGGGATTGCGCGTGTCACTCCGTCTCACTGAGCTGAACATTTATGCTAAATATATAATACATGATTGCACAATGCATGTCATAGTTATAGGCCGGACAGGACATGTCATGATCTTTGACCTGCAACTGAGAATTTGACCTTTTTGATAGGACTTTGAGTTGGGCGCGTGACACTCCATCTCACTGAGTTTAATATACAAGCCTTATTAAAAATATGTTTCCTCAGTGCATTTCAAAGATATGGGTCGGACAAAATCTGACACGACCTTTGACTTTGACCTCTAACTGTGACATTTAACTTTGATAAAGAAACCTGGGGTTTGCGCTGGACGGAATGATGAACGCACGCATATACACCAAACCTCCACTGTAACATTTAATTGGAGCTCACGGCAAGAGGGCTCAACAAAAAGACGACCTAAATTTTATTTTTTTAATTCTTTTTGGATTACCGAAACAATGCGATATTTTTGCTGTATTCAACTTTAAAATTTTAATCAGAGTGTATATATTACAAATAAATAGGGGAGTCATCGATTTATGTCAGCTTTTCCAATTTAATGGAAAAGAATGCGTGTAATTGCTTGTTCACATTTACATAAGATTGATCGTTTCCCCACAAGAACAAATTATTTAAAGAAACTATCTGGTATTTAAACAAGTAAAACGGTAATTATGAGCTTTAGAATAATTATTTACTTACAACTTAACTTCGCTTTGTAGCCAGAATAGCAGATTAATTTTAGAATTCAACAGAGGAGAATAAATCTTCTTAGTTGATAATGTATTCAACATTTATAAGCATTGGTTCTTACTTACGTTAAATTTTCTTATTCTCAATCATGACACTGATGTTTGCTTATGCAGAAATTATGCCAGTACATAGAAGCAAACCCTATCCAAGGTTCTATAAAGTCTTAATTTTAAATTTTGGTTAATGCAGTTTTCTAAGGCGCACGAAAAGGCTCAAACGTAAATTGAAGGTGCACCTACATACAAAATTACCGGTGCACCTGTAAATTTATGCGTTGGACGTATAAATTTACGCGATGGACGTATAAATTAACAGGTGCACTATTTAAATACCGATGCAGCGCCATTTTAAATAGCGGTGCACCTCCAATTTTATACGCCCATCGTATATATTTATACGTCCATCGCATAAATTACCGGTGCACCTACATTTCGATTTTGACCCTTTTCGCTATTTATACCAATATTAATGATAGCCAAATAAAATGTGCCGTACATTCGCCATTTTAAATTTTTGCAGTGTTGCCGATTATGTTGAAAAATGCGGTAAATGTTTACTCGGTTTAAAATGCTCAAATTGTTTATTTAATTCTGAAAATATTTAAAATATGTTATAAATTTTTAGAGCGCAAAAAATCATAAAATAAAAAGTAACTAATTTTAATTTTATATTAATATTTTCAGCAAAAACAACTGTTTGAAACAAGGGTTGTGATTGGTTGGTCATTTTCATATTGCCGGTGCACTTGTAAATTAGCTGTGCATCGCTAATTTGTACGTTGAGCGCATAAAATTTATACGTCGAACGTATGTTTTTGTAGGTCCACCGCTATTTTACAGGTTCACCTTCAATTTTCAAAAAGGGTGCACCGCTAATTTACAAGCGCACCAGTAAATTTTTATGTTGGACGCATAAATTTGTAGGTGCACCAGCACTTTTTACCTTTTGAGCCTTTTCGTACGCCATAGTTTTCATGCTTAGATAAAAGGTTATGCAACGACGACTTAAGCAACATTGTATGTGACTTAAATGCTATATAAGAGCAACAAATCCTTTAGAAAAATACCGTTTGATTACATGTGCAAAAATAAAATAAAGGTTAATACAAATATTACGTTAAGTAATTATATAAGAAGCACAGAGGTATGATTGTATAATATTCAGCTTTAGCTTTATATTGAAATAAAACGCTTATTATACATCTACTATTTTTTCTAATACTGTCCAAAATTAAGGTTTGTTTCTGTAACCCAAATAGATTTTCAATGTTAAATACATCTTGAAATTACTTGGTATTGAACTTCTAAAATAAAAGGTTTGACCTATTTCATATTTAAAGTATTGGCCTTGTTAAATATTATGAAAGTCCTCCCCGAAATCTCTACAGTAACAACATCCTTTATGTTGGTTTGGACATCTCTTCATCAGCCAAGATCTCAACGTACTGAAGTTACAACGAGGGTTTATCCGAACGTTATTGGACACCGCCCATTACGCTAGTGGTTATAGACCACTAAATATTAGTGATCATTTGCGGACCAGTAACAGGAAGTCAAGCCTGATTGGAAGAAAATGAAAATAAACATTTTAAAAAGAAAATTATAATGAAAAATATAATGATTTTGTAGTAATTTGAATACAAAAAATATGAAATTGATAATGAAAAAAAGTGAAATTCAACTTTGAAAATAGCTGTCATTTTTGACAGAATGTAAACAAAAGTTCCGCAGAGACTGGGGTGATAAACTTCTGGCTAAAATGCCGAAAAAGTTTATTGGTCATGCTATGGTGGAATTGGTATTTTTCGGTGTCTCTAGGTTGGTTCTCATGAGAGCTGTATGATTTTAATGACCCAATAGTAAATTCAGAAATTGATGAAAGGTTATAATGGAAGTCTATGGAAATTGAATTAGTGGTATGTAACCTAAAATTGCTTGCTTTAGAACTATACAATGATTGCTTTTATAACAAGCTAGGAGACGGCTCGTATATAGCATATTGTAATGAAGTGAATTAAACTACGTATTTTTTATTTTATGCTTTCAGTGAATTATAGAATTTTCCCGCTGAAATGAAAGTGGTATTTCACTGTTTTCAAACAGTGGAATATCATTTGTATTCTCACTAATTGTTTCACGTTGATACCCAAAAGCACATAACATACCAAATGATAACGTTTAGAAAACGGGCACAAATTGTTATATTTTACGTCATGACGTGACGTTATATATACAAGCGATTTTAGCGCCGTTTCTTGCAACTTTTCTGACGAATTCACACAAATTTTGCAGTAAAGACATAAATTTAAAAGAAAATTTATTTTAACTAGTATAAGATAGAAATATATTTCACTCCTGAACTCCGGAATTATGTATTTTCACTCGTGGCATCGTCACTCGTGAAATACGAATTACGGAGCTCACTCGGTGAAATATATCTCTATCTTACACTGGTAAAAGCAAATATCCTCTATATATTAACGTGCACATTTTTGCAGGGAAATAAATAGAGCATTTTGGGTGTCCAAATACTTTACTATACCGCATAAAAGCGAACACCAATAGATCACGCAGAAAGTTACGTAATGAAATAAAAAAAAAAATTAAAATCGAATACAAAAATCTCAAAAAACAAATAATGATAAATATATCTTAAACAAAAAAAACAAAGGTACACTCTGGATCAACA
This sequence comes from Corbicula japonica, assembly GCA_038501625.1. Taxonomy (NCBI): domain Eukaryota; kingdom Metazoa; phylum Mollusca; class Bivalvia; order Venerida; family Cyrenidae; genus Corbicula; species Corbicula japonica. The sequence goes on from JAZAYU010000024.1 coordinate 2,264,905, forward strand.
AACAGCGGAGTTTAGAGTTAAATTAATATATTTTAACTTCGAATCCCCGCGGACGTTTACTAAAAGTCTTACTTAAGTTATAAGGATATTACTAAGAGGTTATTAACCGGTGTTCAAGGGCCGGGAGGTGATATCGGCCCGGAAGAGCAATATTGGCCTGAGAGCTTTAGCTCTAGGGCCTATGTTACTCGGCCGGGCCGATATCACCTCCCGGCCCTTAAACACCGGTTTATAACTATTTTATTACATGAAGTTTAACGTGAAGGGTGGTAGGGGACTGATTTAATTATATGCAATATAGCTATCAATATTTTCAGCATTAAATGATTCATTTTTCATGTTTCTTTTATCCCTTTCATCGTGTTCTTGCTGATTTTACTCCAGGAGCTCTGGTCTCGGTAAGATCATTGAGTACCCGCCCTTTGGCTTTACAATGCTATTAGATTCTTATGTTTTATATGTTTGTGTACTTTTGCACGCAACATTGTTGAGCCAATAAGTGGGTTGGAGTTGTTTCACCAAGACAACTTGTATATGTTTTGTGATATTAGAACCTGTTGGGGCAAGTGTGAGGTTGGTGCACCCTAGAACCTGGTTTAAACCCCCAGTGGCAATTTGATTTGCCACTGACCGTTCCAAGGCGGTAACCCCTCGGGTTCTCATTTTTGTTCATTGTTAGTGGTGTCTCTTTTGAAACTGATCATTTTATTAACCATGCTCTCTTCCTCTCTTCTTCTTGACTGTGTGGGGAGGCAGTTTTTTCTGAATGTGGCGATTCCTGATATGAATATTTCACCTTTTTAACTCTACAAGTTATTGTCATATTTTACTGAAGTTTAAAAACTTTAGTTATTTATCTTGAAAATTGATTCGCTTATTGCAACTTGCGGTACAATCGTACAATTTTGCCTGGACTCTGAGCATCTCAGCTATACAATTACACATACGCAGTTACAATTTACACTTGAGAGCTAATGAATAAACCGGTCATGACAGCCTAATACATTGAGCATATCACAGAAGTGTTCTGCTAGAAGAAAACATCTTGCATAATCTTTCCGAGTTTTATAAAATCTACAAAGGCAACACTTTTATTTTTCAAATATCATTTCATAGAAAAACAGATTTTGTAATTATCATTAGTTAAATGCGTATCATTTCTGATTTTGCTTTCGCTCAAATATTTACATTTGAATTATATAGTCACCCCCTTTAAATGAAGACGACCTTGTCAAAGAAAAAGATTTTCATTTTGAGCACATCAAATATATAATGCCTTACGTTTTCCTCGTCCAAAAAGACTTATCTAACCATAATTATGGGAAGGCGAATAAATGATATATTAAACACTCTAAATGAAAAATATAAATCAAAATTATGTCAAGAAGATTAAAAAACTTTAGGACTGTTCAAGAGATCAAATGATTTTAAGAGCCTAATGTAACACAGGAACTTCATAATTGTTTACACTTGAGGTATAGGTGTGACGCGGACTGGGCGTATAACATTAGGCAAGTGCCGTCTTAAGCATGTCGTGCTCTTTTTTAATTTTAAGTTTGAAAACACTCTTCAGTTTTCAACATAAACAAATACAACGTAAAATGAATTAAGTGTTTGAAAATTGTTATATAGTCAAAAATTAAAGAAGTATCATAAAGTATTGATTATATAAAATCATAAATTTAATTTAACGCCAATCCCCTTCGACCACTAAGTAGCTTTGGCGCGGGCATTTCCAATGCGGTTTACATAATTTGCGTTTCTAATTTCTTGTATATAAGTATATATTTTATATTGGTTTAGTTGTTTAAAATTTTGACTCAAGTTCCGGAGACTGCTGGTTTCAACCCAGGAAGCAGTCATCAAATAGGAAATCTTGTTTTACAATCGATTAATATCACAAGTGTCCGTATCATTGTTAAAAAATAAAATTCCAATAAAGAAAAAAAGTTTTTGTTTTTTGATACATATAAATAAAGGTCCCCATGTAGCGGGTCCCATACACTGATAGTGACCTCAAAGAACTGAAACAAAAGTCATTTATACAAACAAATCTAGCTTAAACAATACAGCAATAGATGAGTCTTGCATTATGCTAACATGTCGCGAAAACCGATTGGAATTTCCTCAAACCGATTTTTTGCTAGAACTTTTCATATCGCCTCAAACATAGCCAAACGTTTTAGTCGTCATCGATGAGGTGATCGCAACAAACCATTTTGGTTACGGCATTACCTAGTGTATTTCCGCTTCTATTCACACGGCCCATACATAAAATACATATTTTTCAATCATTATCTACCATCAACTTGTACCTTTTCTCGATCTAACGCTAAAATCCTCTTTGTTTTTGGATGCGTCGTCTCAAATATTTACTTTGAAAGCCATGATGCTTCCGAATGGTTTCGGTAAGTTTACGGAATTTGCCGATCTCAAATTTTGCAACGATTTCTTCGATTGGCTGGTAGTCTAAAGCGCCAGCCAATCGGAAAAACAATTGCAAAAAATGACATTGTCGTATTCCGTTAACTTACCGAAACCATAGCGTATTATGTAGTGTAATCAGAGCGTAAATATTTGCATAAATAAACAAATATAGACATGCCTGTCAGTTGTAGCGCTCCATGATGTACAAAAAGGTACGAGAGGGAATCAGATATTTCGTTCTTTCGGTTTCCAAAGGATTAAAAGAGACTGAAAAAGTGGCACAATGCTATGTGAAGGGTATGTCTCACCGGTATCAGGACATCTCGACCCCTTATCATTTCCACCCCTACTTATTTCCCGAGACGCCTTGCCATTTCGACCCCTGATTTGAAGACACTTCGACCCCTACCTGGTTGGACACTTCGACCCCTACTTTCAAAACATAATATGTTCAACAATATTTTTAAACTTATAACTTTTTTTTAATGATAAATATCGAGCTTATGTTCGTTGGCAGTTTAAAGACACTTCAAAACGATAGTTCACATACTGATTGAAGACAATTAAAATGAATGCGTTTAAATTACAACATTTTTTCTAATTATCCAATTAAAGACTGGATAATGAGTGGATGATTATCATTTAAGGTTTCAATTTTAGATGGTTTTTGGCGAGATGCTACATCATACCATCCAATCAATTGCCGTTAAAATGCCAATTGTCTCCTGATTTATGTTTCTTAAATGTATTGTTATATTTTTGTTATATTACGTTTCGCATATTACAAATTGTTATTTTCCACTTAATCTGAAATATTCTATAGCTAATACCTTTTATCCAATTAATAAGTTAAAAAATCAGGTTTTATTTTAATAATTTATTTAGCTTTTTTTTTCATAAAACATAAAACAGTTTTGGTCCTTTATAGCTTTATCTTCAATTAAAACTACTATTCCGCACTGAATGAGGAGAATTCTTGTCGAGAGTAGTCATTGTTTGGTTTACCTAACGGTTCCGGAAACGATTTTGCCAACCAGGTACTGCGCATGCGCGTATATATTCGGATGTAAACAATATCAATCAACGTTCGTATATCTAAGATCCTCTTGGCTAACACATGTATACAGTAAAAGATATTTGTAAAAAGTGTGTTTGGCCTTTACTTTCATGGTTGCGAAAATGGATGACACAAAATGAAATTGTTGATTTATCTCTTCGTAATTAAAAGTTCTTTTAAAAGATCTTTCATATTTTCAGAATTATTTTGATCACGTGGGCATATGAATTGTTTTTGTTTTGCGATGCTTCGTTTTTGTGTTTGATTGCAAATGGAATTTTAGGAATTGTCAAGCTTTAACTATTTTTCATTACTGTTCTCAATTGTCTAACGCTTTTGTCTTTTCGTCATTGTGAAATTTATAGAATTTTTTTATTAAATTTAATTGAAGTTATTTCACTGTAAAATATTTTTAAGGTCGCCATGAGGGTATGCCAACGCATTTTGAAGTTATCTTAAGTATGTCAAAGAATGGTTGTAGGGCAAAGTTTTCATTTTAGACGTAATTTTGATCCAAAACGGTCCAAATTTAGAGAAAAAATATGATAATCTAATGAATTCATTATAAAATATTTCTAAGGTTAAAATAAGGTAATGTTTGTGCTTGCAACGTCTGTATAAACTTTTCATCAGATCTCGTGGTAACCGCAGAAACCAGCTTCATTGAACACGCCTGTGGGCGCAATAATACAGTTAAAAAGTGTATGTCCCCGTAGGACGTGTCTTTTCGATTTCTAGCAAGGCGACAGTCTAATAAACCGTTTTCACAAGACAACAACGGGGTTCCATACTAATATTCTAACTACGAGCCTCGTTTTTGAACACGACAAATATGAAAATGTTGCAGGCACGGTTTGATTGAAACAGAATAGAATTTTGTCAGGGGAACTTAGAATATAAATCCTGCATATCACAGACAACGCCAAAGATATTTAAAAAGCAGGAATTATACCCTTGGGGGTGATTGAACATTATCCGAATCAATATTGGCTGGGTAATTGAAACCACTTATTTTAAACTCGCCGAAATGTTAAAACAAGGTAATTTTAGAAGCACTATTAACAAAGTACATAAGTATCGTGCTCAACGACCTTCAAATGACGTAATTGATAACAGCACTCATTGAATGTACGGGGAGACTTTTTACAGCTGCCACAAGGGAAAACAACGCTACTGTGATATTGAAAAAGATGAAAAGGGAACTTTGAAAGCCATCGAACACGACAAATATAAAAATATTGCAGGCACGGTTTGATTGAGTCTGTTCATGGGCAGTAATGGAAATGCTAATTACTGTCCACGCCGCCTAGCCCCAAGTAACTGTTTGTTATTCAAATGGGTGAATTGTTGGATGTAAAAAATCTGTTTTAATAAATTTAACGACTTCTCTTCAACACAAGAGATAAACATTACAAAAGAGAACCGAACAGAATAATCTTTGTGAGTTTTGTAAACGAAAGTACTGAACATGATTAAATAAGGAATGAAAATGGTATATTAAAGTCTGAAAAAACGAAGATTATTTACACAACTATAAAAATACAAGGACATATCTATTTTTTGCTGAGTAGTTAGTATTGATAAAGATATAGCAATTGATTTTGCGGACTCCAGGAAATAAATGGAATCCATTGAAATGTTGTTGATAGTTTGAAATATGCCTTTACATGATTAATGTCTTGCTTAGTGAAGTTATTATGTCAACGGAGTGTTATGGTCTAGAGGACTTTCAGTCATTCGAAAAATGTAAGTTGGTAATTCAACTGCTTTTAAATCTACGGAATGTTGGAAAGGTTATGGATGCTTAATTGCAAATTAACAAATATATCTCCAGCAGTTTGGAAGTTATGTAGCAAATATGAAAGACATGGTTAAATATGAACCTTCAAAGACAACTAGTGACCTTGAACCTTCAGTCGGCCAGGTTGGAACATGGTGGAATGAACATTTGACTAAAGTTTGGTAAAATTCATTGCAGGGGTTCAGAAGATATGCACCGGACATAAAGTACATAGTTCAAATCGTCAATGACATTGATCTTGTGCCAGCCAGGCTGGAACATGGGTTCTGCACATCATCTTGATGGGCTGAACAGTTGATAAAAGTTTCATGATATTCATTCTAGGGGTTCAAAAGATATGATCAAGACACAAAAGAGATAGTTCAAACTTCAAACATCACTGGTGACCTTAACCTTGATGTGGCCAAGTGGGAACATGGGTTCTGCACATCGTCTTCATGGGCTGAGCATTTGACTTAAGTTTCATGAAATTCCTTCTAAGGGTTCAGAAGATATACACCGGACATGAAGTGCATGGTTCAAATCTTCAAACACCACCCTAACCACTGGTGACCTTGACCTTGAGTTGGCCAGGTGGGAACATGGGTTCTTCACATCGTTTTCATGGGCTGAGCATATGACTAAAGTTTCATGAAATTCCTTCTAGGGGTTCAGAATATATGAATCGGACATGAAATGCTCGGTTCATATCTTCAAACACAACTGGTGACATTGACCTTGAGCCGGCCAGGTTGGAACATGGGTTCTGCACGTCGTCTTGATGGGGAGAACATTTGAGTAAAGTTTCATGGCATTCCTTCTAGGGGTAGAAAAGTTATGGACCGGACACGAAGGACGGACGGACGGAAGGACGGACGGACGGACGAAGACCATTCCTACAACCCCCAGCAGCTATGCGGCGGGGGATAAAAAGGATATTTGTAAAACAAAGTTAATTAAAAAACAAGCAAATTCGTCAATTTGTTATCATCCGCCGAATCCGGCATGGGATAGCTGATATAATTGGTTAGTTGTGATGTAGTGTAATTTATCAGCACATTTACTTGTCTCTAAATCTGTAAATTTGTATTAATTATATTTTGCACAAAGATCACTACCACTTTAACATTTTGCATTTTTAACTGCTAATCAGTAAGGGTCATCTACATGTCATGAACAACCAGTGTACCAATCTAAGGACATTAAACGGAAAAGACATAACAATATCCGTCCGCCTGAGACGGCAGATAGAAATACCAACACAGTTTTTGATGAATAACTTACAACTGAAGAATCAGAAGAACTGGCTTATGCTCCTCGAAAACTATAGACATTAGCCTCAAAAAGAAGGGAACAAAGAGATGAAAGTACTGGAGCTTTGGATTATTATTCATGGGCCTGTACAACTTTGAGTGATTTAAAAACTTGAATGGCATCATCACAGTATGTTTGTTCATATTTATTCCAAGTTTCATGATTTTTTACCAGCTTGAGAATTTGCGGGCGGACATGAAACTGATGAAATGTGGAGCCATTTATTATAATAGAAATAACAATGCCAATATCACTTGTGAGACCAGTCCACGAAAATCTGAACTAGAAAAATATAGCTAACATGTGAAGCCAACAACAATAAAACGATCTATCATTTTGACCAACGACCACAAAATGTCGTCATTATTAACCTCTCATCTTGACCCAAAATGAATAGACCAAAAGATGCATTACATCACCTTAACATTATCACTTACATGCCAGTAATGATGTCTGATTTTTACAACAAGTAACCTTGAGAAGAACTTGTAAGTGTTTCTGTGAAAATAAATAAAAACAACATTTTTTCTATTCTATGGTTTTTGGTCTCCATACAACATTATCAAGTTGTAGGTTGCAGTTATTTAACCAAGAAACTTTGTACTTGTTCGTTCGTATTGGACAAGTGTGAGGTTGGAGCACCCTAGAGCCTGGTTTAAAACCCAAGTGGAAAATTGTTTCGCCACTTGACTGTTCCAAGTCGGTAACCCCCTGATTCTATTTTCATTAATTGTTTGCGGCGTCTATTTTAAAATGGATCACTGTATAATCATGCTTCCTGTCCTCTCTAATCTTTGGTTGTTTTGGTAAGGTGTGTCTGCTGAATGTGGCCACTCCTGATATGGGGTAATTATAGAATGGCTATAAAAGTAAAAAACTAAAACATTTTAGTTCATAAACAGTCCAAAACTGGTTGCTCCGTTTTTTTTTTGCATATTGAAACTGAATTATCAAAATCTCTAAAGTGCCACTCATAGTTGACAGAAAAAAAACTGGTGCTATTTTGACGGAACTTTCAAATAGTCAGAGGGCATGTTGAGACACCTTTGCAAAATAGGAAAATGGTAGTAACAATTATTGTATATATTTATAGCAGAAACTAAACTATTTTAATAACCCATAAGCATATTATACTTTTAAAAAACAACGGTTGTCAAAGTGAAGCTTATCATTCACATGTTTGAGACAAGTTTTGCATAGTTATGTTATATTCACAAAAGTTAGTTTTTATTAGTTTATATAAATCGTAGCATTGGAAAAGCAGAAGCACTACTATTAAAATTAATTCAAAAAAGGTGTCAATAATCTATTTCTATTACTGATAATATTGAAACCATTTAAAGTCATTTTAAGTCCAACAAAGTTCATTTGTGTTACTTGTCTGACAGTCTTGCAACATAAAAGAACTTATTTCAATACAAGCAGCACAATTTACTTACCCAAAAATCTTACATATGTTGATTATTGTTATCATAATACATACATTAGGTATAAGCATCTGGAAACAAACTTTCTAAGTAATCACTTTTTTAAATTTGATCGTTATGTAAACTCCGCACTCTCTCCTTCTGGTTAATAATAGCTAGTATGGCATTTGCTTGTGGCTTTTCTGATATGCATATTCCGCTTTATTTCGGATTTACCATTTGCTTTTGTGAAAAATGGGACCATATAAGGACAACCCTAACGTTGCTGGATTTTGATCTTCATGACGTCTTCGCAAAAATCTAAAAACCTTCTCCTTACAGTCGGACGTGATAATTGGACTGTCTGGACAACTGGTCGCACCGGCCGTGTCGGTCGCCGATGAGTCGGATTCTATTCGATCATCAGGAGATTAAGGGAAAGAAGGTGATGCTAGACCGAGTGCATGAAAATACTTATATCATGTCCTCATCATAAAGCATGTCACTTTCTCTTTCACATTTAAAAAACTGAAAATGAAGGACAATCTCTTAAAATTATTTTTTATATAAAGTTAAACAGTTACACCAATATTAAAACAGGCAATGCACATGTATATGTTGTATTGAATCGTGTAGTATTATTAAGTAACATTTGAAGAAAATAAATAACTTCACACGAATATGCAGCATTGAAATTGCGACGTCAGATACAATAACGTCAATGAAAGTGTTTATCATGAACGACGGAAATAGTTGCTGTCTTTAAATGTATACCTTTAAAAATAGCCGGTAGTTTTGTTTGACCTTTTTTCTTTTACTTAACAGATTCATTATTTCAGAAACACCTTAAACATTTGTTTGTTCATTTTGGCCAATATATCAGTCACAGTCATAAATCACTAACAAGACCCAAAATCTTTGTTGTCTTTAATTTTTACAAAACAACAAAATGTTATAAAGCTTTTTTAGGTTTAATTTTTTCAACTGACAAAAATAATGTAACAACTTGAAAACAACTTGTATCAAAATTTTCCCGTAATTTGCTGTATTTCAAGACTTACTCTACTAATAATCATAAGCCCATATTTTAATAGGTTGCCACTCTTCAAGATCTGGTTGATGATATTTTATTCTAGCACATGGTAGGTTTTGTCGAACTTAAAGAACTTTTTATGTATTGAAATTGTTCTAATACCCTCCTAAGATTTATAAAGTTAACACAATTCCAAACACCGAAAGTGTCTTATCGTATACAAAGTAGCTAAGTTGGAATTTTATATTTTAACCAATACGTTTACAATCAACACGGAAGTTATCGAAGTCTTTAACCAACCAAGATAACATGCCAGTCAAACTTAAGATATTTTTACTGATTTAAGCCTATTGACTAACTTTACTTGTGACTTACATGTTTTATGAATTATTTTTAAATTATTATTTTTAAAGCAGGATGACAAGTAATAAAATATTGATTTCTGTCTTCATCAATAAAATCGTTTAAAAGGATCTCACATATTGTTGTCAGTATCACGGAAAACACGTGGGCACTAAAATTGTTGTTTTATGTTGCTTAGTTTTTATGTTGTGATATAAGTAGAATTATAGGGGGAATTTTTAGATATAGCTATTTAAGATGTCATTTAAAATAATGTTCTGTGTTGTTTAGTTTTTGTGTTTGGGTTTAAATAGATTTGAGGGATTTTCAGGTCTAATTATTTTTCTCTAATTGTTCTAACTTTTTTAAGTGTGTTAAATAAACAAACAAAAAATAACATTGATTTGTGCTAAGTTTAATCGAACTGCATTTTGCCGTTAGAGAGATTTTGATTCTTTTTCTCTTTATCTATGAGTGCAATGACGAAAGGAGTTACACCTTTAAATTCTCCAAACACAAAAACGAAACAAAACAGAGCATCATTTTAAATGCCCACTTGAGTTATATGATACTTATAATGAACTTTCAATTATCAACAGTTTCTTTCCTTTGTCACACATTTATGGGACCAGAAAATTCAAAACAATTCATAATTTTACAAATATCTCATAACTTATAAATTTGATAAACACAATGACACAATACATTGTTTTCAGTTTCATATTAGTCCTTTTTCCATTTAAAATGATGTTTTGTGTTGTTTAACTTGATGGTTCTATTACAATATTACAAAAAAACGCGGAGCGGAGTGTTGGGGTAAAATGTTATTGTTTTTTATTCTTCAGAAAACGTGTAAAGAACGAACGATTATCGAATTTTTAATATGATTATCGTATTATTATGTTTGAATTACCCTTTCTGATTTTAAAAAGAAACAAATATGAACGTATTTGCTACATGAATGTTTCGTTTAACGTAATAAGAGATGTTGTTGTGATATCACAGGGACTTCTGCGGACAGTATTTATTCTCTTAATAACTTTCTAAGTTTACGATATATTATCAATTAAATGTGATTTATATTGACTGTTTTCTACCCATTACGTGAAGCCAATGCCAAAATCTCTTATACTTCAACTTGTCTTTCATAAAGATTCAAATTTCTCTGTGACCGACACATTTAAATTAAAATTGATTGACAAACACATTTGTAACTAAGTATTATAGAGCTATGACGTATTATTTGTTTAAGAGTAAGGAGGAGTCTGAATCACTTCAAAGGCAGTCACGTGACTACAGATTGACCTTTTAAAAAGCCAACATTTAATGAATGTGTTTTATCTTAAGTTTATCCTGAATACACAGGCCCCGGTAAGTCAAAATTCAAACAGTAATTTCATTCATGACTGGCTCAAATTATTCACTGTCTAGAAAATATGAAGCAATACTTGGAATTGACCAATCGGCATCTATTCTATCGTTTTGTTTCATTGCAGCTGTTATCATTACACCGTACTGCTTTTTGTCGGGTTATAAAATTATTGACATTTAGAAATTGGAGAAATACTCTACATTTTGACAAATTTCCAGGGTAGGGCGGTAAATACCACCCACGGCAAATACTGGCAAATACTACACAGATTAGTTTTTTGCCTTAAAATACTGCAGAATTTAACTTAGTTGACTGTTATTAATGTAAAATCATAATAATAATTAAATCACTCAGATGTTTTTATTAATTTTCAAATCAGGTGATCACTATAATAAATATAAATTTAAAAGAACTAAAACCTAAAAATACAGCAGGTGAGAAATTAATGCTGATCCACCTGTGCACTCGGCCATTGACACATAACAAGCAAAGCCATAGGGTCTAGACTATTAAAACAACATGTTTCAGACAAGGGCTGTAAGGGTTTGCATTTTCGACACTTAAGAGACATTCACGGAGTTATTTGTCCGTGATAAGAAAATATGCTGAAATTCTTTTACTCCGTGGTGTTTTGGGATGGTTGGTAGTCTCTTATGAAATCTATTTAAGTGTAGGACAATGTTTTTTATGGTTGGGATTTCCCTGGATTTGTTCAAATGCCCCCATATTTTGTAAAGTGTTTTCTCATGAATGCTGGTAGTAATGACGAGTGAATGTATTCCGTTGTCGTTAAGATGTCCTTCAACGAAGCTGACATCGGTAAAGTCAACACATGTAAGTCCCCACGGTGGGGTAAGGTCAACAACAACGTGTTCGGAACTGACCTCTTTGCTCGCATGCCTTAAGTTATCCTCAGCCTAGACAACACCGTAATATGTCATAGCATGTTCTAAACTTAGGTTAGAGAACGTAAAACGCGTCTGCATTTCGACATTTTTGAAACCTCCCGATATAGATTTTCTATTTGATGCGTCATATAATGCTATTTAATAGTTTCTTATTCCCGAGAAGGCGTCTTGAAAACCGTTCCAGGAAAAGCCAAGAGAATCGATGCGGGAGTGAAATGCTTTGTTTCGATATCTAGCTGTATTGAACACGATTCCGGCGGCAGGCGTATCCATGTCAACAACAAACCCATCAGATATGGCGGTTGTATGCAAACCGACATTGTTATAGGCTGTGACGGTGGAGAAGGACTTTGTTCCATGAGTCAAGGTCAGATTTCGCAGCGTTATGTTTGTTGTTAGTTCAACGTTAGTTACAGGAAGAACATCATACGCTGCAAAACAGAGCTATGAATTTAAAGTCTCTAGAAAAGCAATTGTAATATAACGAAAGTCAAGTTGAAAAGGAATATCGTACGTTTGCATGAAAGCCTGGAGAGATATATAACTCCCATATATTTGATAGCCTCACATAAATACCATTTCTTCATTTAAGTTTGATCTTAAAGGGGCTGTGCAAGTATTTCTTTATATATTAATACAAAAATGATCTAAGCATTAAAACGCAAGGGCTGTCCAGGTAATTTGAAAAACAAATATTGTAAAGAAAAAATATGGACACTATTAGAATACATTTTTAAACTGGAACGTTTTAACTAAACTGTACAGTTTGCACTTGCTTAGTTCATTAATGGCCATAGTGTTATCGACTTTGCAATAAACTTGAAACGGTTTGAATTTCGTTTAAGTCCACATTAAATGAGTTTTTTTAATTTAAATTATAATTAAAAAAAATGAAATATGCATATCAGAAATGGCCACATCCAGCATACATACCCTTTTTACACAGCCAAAAAGTAGAGAGGAAAAGAGAGCATGGTATTACAATAATCAGTTTCAAAATGGACGCCACAAACAAATAACGAAAGTGAGAACCAGAGGGGTTACCGCCTTGGAACGGTCAGTGCTAAACAAATTGCCACTGGGGGTTTAAACCAGGTTCTAGGGTGCACCAACCTCACACTTGCCCCAACAGGTTTTCATATCACAAAACAAGTACAAATTGTCTTGGTGAAATAACTCATACCCATCCATCGGCTCAACAATGTTGCATGCAAAAGCACACAAACATATAAAAAGCAATATATGCATATCAGGAATATAAGAAGCTAATAGCATTGCAAAGCCAAAGGGCGGGTACTCAATTATCTTACCGAGACCAGAACACCTGGTGTAAAATCAGCAAGAACACGATGACCGGGACAAAATAAACAATTCGAGCTTCTAGGTTCTTTTAAGAAAAGATTTCCCCATAAACCTTCATAAACTCTTTGTCGTGAATATTTCTTTTATTTTATTGAGTCAGACTGTATAACACTAAATTCACAACATCGAATGTAATTTCAATTTATTTTATTTTAATGTAGCACGTTAACATCATCCAAATTTATTTAACAACACCAACGAACTTTCTTTCATTTATTCCAGAACCACACTACTTTTACAATAATGATTTGAGTTTATATAGCAATATTTCCCGCCAAATTGTATAAAATCTTTAACAAAACTCGTGTTAGAAAGCACCGACGATAAACAGAACAAAGGATTTAGTAACACCGACGGTCAATTGAAACAATGAAGATATGGTATAAACAGCACGTGAATTTTACAAATATTTATCAAAACCCGTACAAGTACTATGCCGTCGGTGAATTCTCTTAAAATAGATTACAAACGAAATCAACTAAATTAGCTTATATAACGAAATTCGCAATCTCTGCGACACTCCCGGCGGAAAAGTTTAATGTATTAACATATACCCATATAATACAATTAAAGTACATAATTCATTGCAAATTAACATCCAATGAATCCCAACAAATATAAACATCAACATATTAACACAAATATAATGATATTAACATGATATTTAATTAATACGCATGTTAAATTTTAGTTTTACTAAACCAACGTTATAATATTTGATCTCATTATTTATCATTCCTAACAGTTCAACCTGCGAGACAAGAAATTCTCTTTTTCAGTGTCTAACTATATAATTTTCGCCAGTTGCTATTCTTTCCACATGTATAATTTGGTTGTTCCTGTAAGTATATGTGGTTTCCCAACAGATGACATGGTATTCCGTCACTCTATGAACGTCAGGAATATCTAACTCGTCATGTTCCATGTTATCATTTTCACCATCATTGTCACTTTCACGTGAGTCACTATCGTATTCGCCATTAACGTCTCCATAAAAATGATCATATATTGCATCTGAACCGTCGCTCCCGCTGCCGTCATTATTTTCTTCTAACTGGCTTTCACTTAGCTTGTCGTCATCGGAATTCTCACTTACAGAAATAACTGAATAACCTTCACTTTCATGACCCATGTTATTTTAGCATTTGCAGCATAACTTTGAACACCTTCTGACTTAACAATGTTGCGAAGAACGTTTTCTAACGTTTTGCTTGCTGCTTTAAATTGTAAAGCCTTATCACTGATAACAATTTGTGGTGCACCTCTTTGTGAAATAAATCGCCTGAATGCTAAAAGAAATTCTCCGGTTCTCATATCTTCTACTAGTTCTAAATGAATTGCTCTAATTACCAAACATGTAAACAAACAAACCCATACTTTTTTCGGACCAATCTCTGTTTTAACGTACAACGGGCCTAAATAGTCAAGACCTGTTCTACAGAATGGCACCGATTCTGAGACACGTGCTTTAGGTAGAGGTGGTATGTTTGGCATTTTATAAGGTCCACCCTCAAGTTTTCGGCACACACGGCATCCTTTTATTACTGACTTAACAGCAGCACGACCTCGAACAATCCAGTAGTTGTATCTGAGTTTACTGAGTGTTTGGGAAACACCACTATGGAGTAGTTCTGTGTGTGTTTTCTGTATCAACAGTCTAGTAAAGGTGTCCTGTTTTGGAACTAATATTGGATGTCTAGCTCCAAATGTAAGACCTGAATGTTCAAGACGACCTCGACATCGAAGAATTCCATTTTCGTCAACAAATAACCCTAATTGCCGTTGCATGTTATTGGACCTTTGGTTTATTGTAGCACATAAAGTCTCATTAAAATGTTTCTGTTGAACATATTTCAACCATAGTGTTTCAGTTTTGATAAGCTCTTCACTTGTGAGGACACCGATATTTCGGTTACTTCTCTCACGTATGTTTCTTATAAATCTAGCAGCATATGCTGTGACCCTAAGTAGCTTTGTCAGCGAGGAAACTCTATCGATATCGATTCCAAATGGACTGACCTCAGAACCTATTGCCATATTGGAATTTGTTTGTGTTTCACTGTTTTCAGTTATTAATTCATCAGTCTCTTTATCTAGTAATTTGTCTATATTCAAGTCATTGTTATCAGAGTTTGGCCATTCTGATTTGGATAGTGATAGCCAGTCTGGCCCATGCCACCACATACTACTGCTTTGTAAAGTAGCTGTGCTAACACCACGAGATCCAATATCACTTGGATTTTCATGTGTCGATACATATCCAAATGTGACATTTGTGTGTGATTTGATTTCTGTAACTCTATTTCTGACGAATACAGATTTCTCTTTCTTTGAGTGTATCCAATGCAATACACACTGAGAATCGGTCCATACATTGTGTTGGTTCGTATCAATTTTCAGCTGTTTTCTCACAAACTGTAAACATCGTACACCAATAAGTACGGCCATTAATTCTAGTTTTGGTACCGTAAGTTTTTTCTTTACTGGAGCAAGTTTTGTTTTTGCAAATATGAGGTCTACCTTTGTTCCACTTTTTGATTCTTGATGAAGATAAATACAGCAAGAGTACGCTTTTTCTGAGGCATCACAGAAACAAACCAGACTCTTATTAATATGATCTACTGCATTTTCAACAGATGTTAAACATCTTGGTATTTTACAGTCACTTATTCTCATTAAATCGCTCTTCAGTATCAACCATTGACGCTTATCAAGTTCACTTATTTCTTCGTCCCACTGTAGCTCTTTTTTCCATAATGTTTGGATAAATATCTTACTTTGTAAGATTATCGGAGAATATAATCCAAGTGGGTCAAATACAGATGCGACTGCCTTTAAGACAGTCCGTTTGGTTTCCACCATATCAGAATCAACTGTCGTAATAGATGGCTTTATAGAAAGTTCATCTGTTTCTGTATTCCAGATATGCCCAAGTACCTTCATGGCTCCAGGCACTGCCTTGTCCTTTGTCTGTATGATGGTATTTACCTTTTCATTATTCGATATCCATTCTCTCAAGTTCATTGAGATGTCATTGAAGATTGACTTTCCATCCTCGTATAGCTGTATTGCTTCAGATACTGTTTCTGTGCCGGTTACTAGATTATCGACATAAATGTCGTTCTTGATCTTTTCTGCTGTCTCAGTACCATATGAATCTAAATGGCATTCAACAGTTGCTCCAAGTAAAAACGGAGACGATATGATGCCAAACGGTACTCTACAAAACCGATATTCTATTATGTTTTCTTTCTCTGTAACAGATTTATTTAAATCCTTAATCCATAGGAAACGGGTTACATCTCTGTCACTTGGTTGTATCCCTATCTGCAAGAAGGCCTTTTCTATATCGGCAACAATAGCCACTTTATGAAGCATAAAACGCATGAGCACGCCACATAAATCATGTAACATAACTGGTTCTCTATATAAATTTTCGTTTAGACTTGTGTCACTTTGCTTTGTTTTTGCAGAAGCGTCATACACTATCCGCAGTTTAGTTGTTGTTTTCAACGGTGTTATTACTGCATGATGTGGCATGTAGTGAACTAAACCTGTTCCTGTATTCTTATCGTCAACTTCCTCAATAATACCTTTCTTTCTTTGGTCTTCAATTACATCATTATACATTTTCATTAGTTCTGGTTTCTGCTTTAGTTTATAGACAACAGATTTTAGTCTTCCGTAGGCCAACTGCCGATTAATCGGTAGATTCGGTTCATGATCTTTCCATGGCCACTTCACTTGATATCGACCGTCGGAAAACTTCAGCGTGTCTCTAAAATATGACATTGCCCTTTCGTCATCTGTTGTATCTGGATTATCCATGATGCCAATAGATTCAACATTCCAGAAATCTTCTAGGTTCGGTTGAAGAGGTAGCGAACTGTCAAGAGTAGTGTATATCTGTGTTTCCGTCAAAGAGCATCCGTTTGTCAAGATCAACATATTGACATAATTTATGTTATCTCCCTTTTTCTCAGTTCTTCCTGTGAGTATCCAACCGCATTTTGAACTAAGTAAATAAAGTCCGGGTTGAATCTCAAGTTTCTGACCCAGAATGATGTCTAAGTAGTAGTCATTGCCAAGCAACATAACAATTTCACAGGATTCGCTTTTCTGAGCAACAGTGTCAGCTAAATCAACAGATTTAATTATCTGTCTGGCATTTTTAGAAAGTTGACCTACAGGTTTTCTATGAATTGTGCCACTAATAACAGGCACTATATTCACAGAAATTTCCATCTGTTCTCCATATTTCAAATCTATCTGTAAGGAAGACTTCTTTGTTGTAATAGTCTTTGATTTGCTGCTACCAAAGGTCATTACATGGATATCTTCTGTACCTTCTGTTTTCAACTTGAGACGTTTTGCTAAAGCTTCTGATACATATGACCTTTGAGAACCTGAGTCAAGGAGTATCCGAATAGTTTCGGATTTTTCACATTTTGGATTGCTTATCTTTGTTTGGATGGTTTGCATAAGTATCATCTCGCCAGACGAAACCATTACGTTTTCTGACGAACTTGTCTCTTCAGGAATAGGTTCATCATTTCCAAATATTATTTGTGATTCTGCATTGATTTCTTCTGATAAATGGGCACTCGTGTTTGATCCTTTGAATTTTAAATTACACAAGCTTCTATGGTGTCTCCCTCTTTCCCCACAGTAAGGGCACATTCTGTTTCCTCGCTTGCAGTCAGTTGACTTGTGGCCAACCTTAAGGCACTTGTAACAACTGTCTCTTAATAATCGTTTTCTGGCCTCAACTGTCCTATATGTAGGACACTCATCACTCCAATGTTCTTTGCTGCAGTATCTACATAATGTAGAATAGTCTTTATTTGTTGAACTTGATTTTTTTAGAATTATTAGCTTCTAAAGCTTCACCTGATGTATGCCATTGTTGATTATCTTTTCTTGGACCATGAGCACCGGTTCTCTTTTGAGATCCGTTATTGTTTGTGCTGTTATTTTTCATCCGATTTTTATTATTAGATGTGCCTCCGGTACTCCTCTGAGCTCCGTTACCAAATTCACCACCGGTATTTTTCTGTACACCGGTTTTATTCACACCGCCGGTGTCTTCTTGGACACCGCTATGCATCTTGTATGATCCCTTTTCGGCTCTTTCACGAGCTACAATGTAGTCGTTCAGTTTTTCACGAAGTGTCTTGAGCGTCCATTTGACGTTAGCTGCTTTAAACATTTCTAATTGAAGTACGTACTCTGGAAGTTTTTCTCTGATTATAGCAATAAACACATTTTGGTTGATATCTTGGTGCAATACTTCCAAGCTTCGGAGATGTCGTTCTACTGTATCCATGAACAATCTCAAACTTTGAACATTGTTCTTTGCTGATTGAATGTTTATAATTTTGTTGTAATGTAACTCAATCAATTCCTGTTCGTTTCCATATCGTTCATGGAGCATTTGAACAGCTATGTGGTAATTATCACCAGATAGTTTTAACCCATCTAGGACATTCCTTGCTTCTCCGAATAGTTTTCCACGGAGGTAATTAAACTTCTGTATATCTGAGATACTCTTATTATTATGCACTGATGTTAGAAAGGTATCCCAGAACTCGTGCCATTGTAACTTATCACCACCAAAAGAACACATGTCTAATTTTGGTAACTTTACTGACGTTGATTTTTCACTTTCTTTCTTTTCTTGTCTTTCATAATACTCTTGTTGGTGTTTCATTTGATCAACAACAAGTTGCTGAAATTGCTCTTGCATTTCAATCATTTTTGCTATTTGACCTCCATCGTGTGGAGATTTACTTTCATCTCTTAGTAATTGATCTTCTTTAATTTTTTCAGTAACATATACTTCAAATTTTTGAAGTTTTAGTATCATATCATTGGCTGAGTCACACAATGCGGTATCATCGTTCAATATTTCTGTGACAAGATCCTCCTCACTTTCATCAATTGAGGAAATCACCTTCTCAGACTGACTTTCTAATTTAGAAATAAATTTATTCAGTCTTCCAATATGTAACGATATGCTTTTCAACAACTCATCATGACTACAGCTGTATAATTCCTTTTGTAAGACTAAAGAAGCATTGCTTACCTCTTCTTTCAAATTGTTGATGAACCGCGTGCGAACACCCTTCAAGTATTTCAAAGCCGACATCGTCGTTTTAAAGCTTTAAAAATACTTTAATTTTATTTAATCCGGTTCGCGGGACCAATCAATGTCGTGAATATTTCTTTTATTTTATTGAGTCAGACTGTATAACACTAAATTCACAACATCGAATGTAATTTCAATTTATTTTATTTCAATGTAGCACGTTAACATCATCCACATTTATTTAACAACACAACGAACTTTCTTTCATTTATTCCAGAACCACACTACTTTTACAATAATGATTTGAGTTTATATAGCAATATTTCCCGCCAAATTGTATAAAATCTTTAACAAAACTCGTGTTAGAGAGCACCGACGGTAAACAGAACAAAGGATTTAGTAACACCGACGGTCAATTGAAACAATGAAGATATGGTATAAACAGCACGTGAATTTTACAAATATTTATCAAAACCCGTACAAGTACTATGCCGTCGGTGAATTCTCTTAAAATAGATTACAAACGAAATCAACTAAATTAGCTTATATAACGAAATTCGCAATCTCTGCGACACTCTTAAACCCCTGCCACCGTCGTGCAACAAAAGAGATAAGCATAATGATCAACTGTAGATGGGTTAATCACCAGGCCTGCAGAGCGCTGTAAAATATCATGTTGGTAACCTTTCTTTTTAAATTTACGGATGGGTTTTACGAATAACCGGGAGAAATTAACATTGCCTTTTATCTTCTTAACTTTATAAATTAAATCTCCATAAAAACTGGCTGTGAAATACCTTGTTGCAATAGTTATTTTAAACTGCACCTGTATTTATGAATTAGATCTGGGTATCGGCGATAAAACTTGCAAAAGCTTTTCCTTAATTTGTGATAGCGATAACCTTGTTTTAAACGTTTTTCTGTATTGCAAAGATTATGTTCATTGAAATCATGCACATCGTTGCAAGCTCTTGAAAAGCGAAAGAGCTGTGAGATATAAACCCCGTAAGATGTTGCACGAGGAACATCGCCGTCTAAAAACGGAAAAATAAAGCGATTATTTCAATGCAAATGTCCGCAATGTGACAACTGACTCTTTATCTCCGCAGCCAGTGTATTAACAGTTAATGTTTTGTCCTCCGTTTGAAACTTTCTTTGCTATGAAACAAAGGTTCTGTACTTACCGTGTAGTGCAACACCCATTGATACAGTATAGTGGGTAATGATTCCTTGATGTTCGGAGAACACACCTTTCCAACAACCTGTTATAGTGTCCATCCAGTCAATAATGTCGAAATCCTTTGCACAGTTTTCGTCGGAATCTGTCACGAATTTACCACGTCGCAATGCGGGAGGCGTTTGATCCACATTTATTGGGTTAGATTGAGAAGTTGCATACGATTCTGCGGAGAACCAAGCGCGTAGATATATAACATATTGTTCCCCGTGACCAAGCGACCTGTTTACAGGTAAGCAATATACAATTTTAGTTCTTAACCCTATATCATGCCAAGGCATTTCATTTTTCCAGTCAAATATTCCTTGGCCAACCGGTTCGTCTTTTATTCCCATGCTCCATTCGTATCGTGCAACACCTCCCGACGTCTCGTTATTGCTGTTATCAATCCAATGACCCACTAAACACGCAGAGGATGCATAAATCGTCTGTGCAGGGCTCGAAAATCCGGTATATACTGTTACGTTAGGAAGTACGAAATCGCCTTTTGAAGTGTTCAATGGTCTCAGTTCTTTGCAAGTTAAATTAGTTTCGATATGAGCGCATGGTTTACCCAGAACAGCGCATGTACAGTCTTTATTACAAAAATGAATGTCACAGGAATGTTTTTGTAACTCGAGGGACCCTTCCATAACTTCAACATCATTTGTCTTGGATTCAGAGAGCACAAAAACCGACACTCGTGCAACAGAACTATTCAAGCCTATGCCTCTGCCCAAATAGATAGGAAAATAAGGTCATCCGGACGCAAAGTTTCATTTAAGATAAAACTACTAACTACATCTGAAGTGTTATTGGAGAGAACAGTGACAACTCCATCAGTCAGTTCAGATCCACTATAAAACCTGCTCACGGTGATGTAGTATTTTGCAATATCAGATTCCTGGTCATGGAATCCATACCAGCTAAGTGAAATATTAGTTCTGAGACAACGGACGGAGTAATTTAAATTATTCCACAACATAGGTGGTTTGAACCCTCCAAGATAAGGTGGTGTGGAATCAATTAGCAAATCGTCGCTTTCTTCGCTTGAACACAGACCAGCTGCGTTACAACTGGTTACGATGGCATAATTAGTGTCTCCCTCGTGAAGCCAGTTCTTGCCATCTAAATTGACAGTAATGTTATTTTCCGACCCAAGCCTGACGTGCTCAACGGGCGTATGCCCTTCGTGATGTGTTACCAATGTAATTTCTTGTCTAGATACCGGGCTTTCAAGGTCTATGAATTTCCAAGACAAGCTGAATAAGGATTTGTCCCAGTGACCTCGTATTGTTTGCAAATCGTTATTATCGACACTGAACCTTGGCTTTTGATGTAATACTGGCGGTGTTTTATCAACCCGGACACTATCAGATGTCTGGAAAACATTCAAACCAACCTTGTTTTGAGCTGTTACAGTAACATACAGATCTACATCAGTGGGCAGACTTAGGCCGGTCAGGATTACGTTAGTCTGTAAAAAGCTGTTTGAGTAGGGCTGGATGTTGCAAGAACCAGGCGTAGATCCGCGGCAAACTTCATAGTGGTCTATTCCAGACTGTGGATCTTCAAATCCAGACCAGCGCACGTGGATAGATGAACTGTAAAGAGAGAATGTCAAATGCATAGACCTTAATAGCATTTATACACTTACTGACACGAATTTTTACTTCGTGGTTATAAACAGGACGGACAGTTAAAGGGTAAGTCCGTTTTATGCCTTTTATCCTTCAATGGCATCTGCTTGGATTTTTACGCATTGTGGTTGAATATAAGCTTTTGTCACTCTTATTATAATATAATAATATATCTTATTATAATATAATATTATAATTTTGTCACTCTTAATAATACTTATTGTATAACATGGCAATTGCATTTGCCACTGACCGTTACAAGGCGGTAACCCCTCGGGTTCTCATTTTTGTTAATTGTTAGTGGTGTCTCTTTTGAAACTGATCATTTTATTAACCATGCTCTCTCCCTCTCTTCTTCTTGACTGTGTGGGGAGGCTGTTTTTTCTGAATGTGGCGATTCCTGATATGCTTATTTCACTTTTTTTTTTAAATCTCATTGTTTTGATGCACTTCGTTGTAAATGATAAACACTGAACGTTGAAATCCACCGAACCAGCAAACTAATGAAAATATTGAAGGATCGGTTTGATCGAGCCTGGTCATGGGCAGTAAAATGCGACATTGACCTCAAGATTTTGTCATAAGCACGAACTGTTATCATAAGCAATGTAGTTCGAATGATTGATGAAGAAAATATTAAGAAATGGCAAAGTTATAACCTTAGTATTTACAGACATAAACATTATGCTTAACGAACTTCAAAGTGTGTAATAGATAACAGCACTGATTGAAAACTAGTTTAACTATGTTTTTCGACGGATGAAATATTGTAAATTAATTATAAAGCTTAAAAAAGTTATTTCGACAGGTGTTTTTTTACCAGAAAGGCATTTAGTGGCGATTACGGAAACAACTTTAAGTTTCCTTTTCATCTATAAATGTTGTTTGTTAGTGTTTACGTTGCACTAATATGTGCGCGTATTTTAGTTATTCTAAGCGATAAATAATGAGACTAGAAATCGATTATATACAGAATACTAATGAGTGCCCGATTAACACATGCACTCATTAGAGCGTAATTCATTTTTTGATCACGCTGAGTTTCAGTTTTAATAGAATTATGATTATCATTATTAATTTTTGTTTATATTAGTTCTCAAAAATAATTGTATTTCATTTTCTCGATTAGGATACACTTCTTTTCTTTCGTCTGCTATTTACATTTTTGTTTTTAATTTCCAAGACGTAATGCACGATGTTTATTGAATAAATAAATAAATTGTTCTGTTCATACGTTTGGGACTGGTATTTCTGGTGTATGTCATCTGATCCTGTTCGAACTATACCCTGTATCGGAGGGAAGTTGTCGATCGTTACACCATCAGATACTCGTGTTTGACACAGACCCGCCACGTTACACGCTTCTACGGTTATGTAGTATGTCTGTCCGAGAATAAATACCCCGTGCCAAATAAATACCCCGTGCCACTCTATGTCTTCCGATCATAAATAAAAAACGAATATAATTTTATATATATGACAAAGGAGAAAATTGGAAACATTTTGCTCGCACTGAAATTCATATTTCACCCTCCTTTTGACGGCTGTAACAGTTGCGGTTCAATTAAATTTGTTTTAATTAAATGGTTGGACATCATAACTAAATTCAAGTGAACTGTTTATTGTTTTGGCAATAATGATTAAATCAATTGAATTTCCAAAAGACTAAACCTATAAAAAACTAACTTCGATTAGTCTTTACTTCAACCAAAGGTTCAACATCGTCATGGATAAGTTCGAAACTAAAAACAATAAATAATATTATGCCAATCTACTGTCATTTGTCTCGTGAATCGTGTTGCGAATATGCAGTTAGTGAATTACCTTCAGTAAGTCCAACTTCAACCATTGGTTCTACGTCATCCTGGTACGGTTCTGTACCAAGACCGACACTCTAATAGGACATGCCACTATGTTCATCTGAAAAACCTTTCCAGTGACCATGGATTTTGTAGGTATCTGTCTGGAAGTCAACGTCTTTCTGTTTACAGATAAAACTCCACGATAGACGTATAATATTATATCAATAGAACATCTAAGTTATTTTTAATCTTTATTTACTTGTTTATCAAGTATTCGATCAGCCGCCATTACGTTATTTATGAAAACATTGCTATTTGCAACTTTTGTTGAACCGTTGAATCATTCATGTTTATTTTAATTGGTTCAAACCTTTTATTTATGTCTTAAAAGTTTACACCAGCCTTATTGTTGTTTGAGAAAAGTTTCACTTTCAAAGTGTTATTCATAAAGAATTAACTGAGGTAATTCCGAATTAGCCCTAAAATTCAATCTTAGTGACATAATCGTATACGTTTAACCAGTGTCCGTCCATCACGTGACCTCCAACTGGCGGGCTTGTGTCTACCGTCATTTTCAGGGAAGAAAACGATGACGTTAAACTGGCAGGATTCACAGCCTAAAACAAAAAACGAAAGACTAACAACTAATCAAGAAATTTAAAATGTTTTAAACTTCTGCATCCGTTTCATTCTGTTGAAGGGTAGCTGGATGTTCAGATACACATACAAAACGTTTTTCTCATATCTGTTATCGAATTTTAGTATTGAGATCTAACAAAATCTAACAAGTCGTTTTATTTATCATTCGCTGTTCTTGTTAATAACAAAACTAGTATTCATCAGTTTACCCTTGTAAGTACATAGTAGACATGACCATCATGGTGTTGCAACTCATCAGTCAGATTTGCCAGACTGATATCTGCCATATTTTCTGCGCAGGTAAAGAGGGGTACAACATCTGTGATGTAAGACTGGGTACCAAGTCCGATCTCATAGTGTGACACACCACTCTGAGGGTCAACAAAATCACTAGAGTAGATCGTAATAGCATCTGATGTTATGAAGTATGATGTTTCTACATACATATTCTGATTTATAACAAAGATGCTTCCGGTAAGAGGAAGGGTTGTATCAACAACAAGTGCAGCTGTAATTACTTCAGCAATATTTCCGGCAAGGTCTGTGCCTAAAACAAATGACAAAATAAGTACTTAATGCAGCTCACCCTGATTGAGATCACTCATATAATTCCCTAAAGCAGGAGCTGGGGGAGGTTAATGTAACAAGGAATCAAGGAATTTTGTTTTAACTGGCACTGACCTTATTTGATTACCGTAAGTCATGACGTCTTTGCCTTCAATTAATATGTACATATACATATCAAATGCTAACAATAACTATGTTAATTATCTCATGGTGGAATGAAATATTGCTAACCTCTCACAGTGCAGAAAACTGCGATCCCATCAGAGACATTAATTCTGTTTATGAGTGTTGTGGTAGAAAGACCAACATCTGCAAAGTGGTGGACATCCTCACTGCCTGGACGTAGACCTAAAACATATAAAACAACATATGAATATTTTAAAAGAATTCAGTATTTGATTTTAAAACAAAACATTCAATATGACGAATATTTAAATTATCGTTTTACCCTTAAAACCTTAATATTATCTGACATTAATGAAGGTGGGAAAATGACCCATCATTTCTTTACTGCTGAACGATGGTTACAGCACTCTCGAATTTTCAAAAAGGGATTGTCATGCTTTTCTCGGTTATCTACCATGTCTGAACTTTCATCCGATCCAAATATATCGTATCTTCTAATAATCGTTGCCGTTTGGTACGTGCCCTCTCCGTCTCAATTATATCACGTTTAAGGGCAGGACACCACTTTTTTACGTGATTTTGTAGATCGTGTACATTTTCGACGACAACACCGCAGTCATCGCACGAAGGTGTAATGTCCTTATGAACAGCGCTTGCCATGTTCTGATGTGTCCCTGGTAGTTTATCCTCAGGGAACGTCCGTACAGTCCGAGTACCTTCTGCCAAATTGGGAGAAGATGCGCTTTTATCCGTATTTATAGTATTGAACACATCCGTGCGCATGCGCATACTCTCTTTGGTAAACGGCTTCAAATCTAACAGTAAGTATCCGTATGGTCGGGCTATCGCATCTTCGAAATATCGTATAAGTTCCTTCGGGTTGTTCGGATACATTTGTCGTGCCAAGGTTGCTATTGGCTGTTTATCCACAGGATTGTTGAATAACACAAGGTAGTTACAGTTTCTACGCTGGGTGGGGTCTTTACTGAGATATAAATTTTGATTCAAGGCGATGACCGAGAGATTTCTGTGATGACTTCCCTCGGTAAATAAATCTGTCACCCTCTGATCTTTGGAAGCCTCGACTGCTATATCATCTAACACGATAACATTTCGTACACGAGGATCAATGAAGTCATCCTTTTCCAGCGTTATTGGTATCACTTTTATAAATTCGACCCTGGGAATAACGGTTTTCTGAATGAAATCATAGAGTGGCTGCCATCTTTTGTAAACCCAAATAATCCTCTGCGGCACCGGTTGAATTCTTGACTGTGCGCGCCGTAGTAGTTCTGCTACAAAATACGTTTTACCTGAAATCGATAAACATACGAGATAAGCATTTATTCATACAGATATGCGCTTACAATGTAAATTTATATCAAAACAATATTTAAGATTAATTTATTAACATATTATGATGTACTTGTATTTATTATCCTCATCGCAAGATGTTGGACCTGAGACGATACACGTAAACGGATGTTGAAACACGAAATGATGCTGCTGCTGCTCCATTTTGTCATATCTATTTTTACTCACTAAGTCTTGCTGTTGCTGCTGTATTGAATCGGACCAATTTTCAATGAGGAATTCTTGCTGTTGCTGCTGCTTTATTATATCGGACCCATTTTCAATGACGAATTCTTGCTGTTGCTGCTGCTGCTGCTGCTTAGAGGCATGCTTGATTTTTGCGTGTCTTTTGAGGTCCTGTAACCACACGTAGCTATTTCCGCAAGTATCGCAGGTATAAGGCATTTTCTTTCACTCCTCGATGTCTAGTCGTCAACTTCAACTGATGCACTCTGCCTGTGTGCACTCCTTTTATCAGTTTTGAATGCCTGTTTCTTTCACCCAGCTATAGAATTTCTTTGGGTAACCTAACCACTTAACAAACACTTCTTTAAGACCATTCCGTTTCCGTCGCTTCAGTACTTTTTCCACTTTAAACAGGTCGTCTCGACTTTTGTCAACCTTTTGTAGTGAACGGTTTGCGAAGCACTTTTCTTTTGCTTACGACTTTCCGTTTCAAAGAATCCACATAGAGATGTTTCCAAATCACAGCTTCATTACCCCCGTTTACTGAGTTCGGGGGTTTGTCATCTAATGCACTATGAGGCCTCACATTATAGTTTGTCACCAAATCGTTCAACACATCGAGGTAGTGATATGTTCTTTTATGCGTAAAGTATCTATACATCAAAGATTTCAGTGTGCGAATAACTCGTTCTGCGTAGTTGGCATGGGTGACATGTGTAACGTAATGATCTATGCCTTCTTTGTCCAGATAGGTTTTCACCCATTTATTTTTCCACTCACTTCCGGGATCGGATCTCACTTCCTTGGGCTTTCGTCCAGACTCGAAAATATCCTTGAATCCTTCAATAATGGACTCATGGCGTTTATTTTTCAAAGGCACCGCCCATAAATGACGGGAAAAGACGTCTATGACAATAAATAGGTATCGTACACCTTCGTTTTCTGGAGCTAAATTTGAAACATCGGCTAAATCCACATCCCACAGTGCATCTATTCCTTGTGAAACAACTCGCCTTGTCTTGAACTTATATCGCAATGGTCGCTGAAGACTGTACGCATCCACGTTCTGTAACCATCGGCGAATTGCGTGTATCCCAACCTTGTATTGACCCTCACTTTTCAAATAGTTATATATCTTGAATGGACCGGCGTAACTGATTGGACTTTTTAAATTAAAATAGTTTTCTTCCAAGTACTCTTTCCAATCCATCATAGAATAATGACGGCAATATCCCGGTATTCCCATTCTATTAATAGCTTATTAGGAATCCCAGCCTATAAAACCAGTTCCAACCGGTCAGGGACTCGATCCTAGAAATCCTCATGGCGCAGAACCCCCATTTCCTATTCATCAAAACACTGAACTCCAAAAAACTCTAAAAAATCCAAAAGAGAAGTATCAAAAACACGTCCGACTGTTTTCACGCTAAAAGTAAAACTGATCTGGCATATGGCGTACGAAAAGGCTCAAAAGGTAACAAGTGCCGGTGCACCTGTAAATTTATACGTTGGACGTGTAAATTTACACGATGGACGTATAAAATTACAGGTGCACCTGTAAATTAGCGGTGCATCACTTTTGAAAATTGAAGGTGGACCTGTTACATAGCGGTGCACCGGTAAAATTATACGTCCATTGGACACTTGGTATGTCTTGCTGGGATCCACAAGTATTATGCAATTGACAACCATGCAGTTAAAGAGTTAACATTGCCAGGTTTTTTTCAGGAGTTTGGGGGAAATGATCCCTGCCAAAATTCAGATTTTTTTGCAGTAAATAGTCAGATTAAGAGTGAAATAATTTAATCAAGCCCATTTGGAAATTTCAACTTATTTAATACATTAATGATATTCTGCTTTGCAGCTTTATTTGTCTTGCCTTGCTGTATTTCAGAGCCCTTCAAATGTTTGTTGTTGTTTTTTTAATAATGTAAATTGAAAAGACTTTTGCTATATAATTCCTTGTTTGTTTCTATATTTGTCTTGTTATTGGGGATTTATTTCTTGATTTTAAATATTTTTTTCTTTAAATTGTGAAAAATGGTCACTATTTTGCATTATGAATGGGGCCCATATTCAGCCCTATGAAAAAGCCCTTATCGCTCTTCACATGTAGAATGTATGTGGTAAAACAAATCTGGGTCAGTTATCAAACTCATAAGTCAAAATTCATGTAAAATTTTGTTGTACTGGATGCACATGCAATTTGGTGCCACAGAAAGACATTTGTACTGCACGTCTTTCAAAATGAAATCCATTCATGATTTTAAGTTATTATACTAATGTCTGTCAAAAATCTTGTATTTACCCCTGCATGCAAGTTCATGTATGTGTTACCCTTCCATCTGTCTGACTTAGGTAGGTCTGTTTCAAGATTTCTAAAGTTAATTAACCGCATATTTCATGTCACATGTGTTGGGTTTTTCTAAATAAAGCATCCCAGATTTGTTGAACTATTTAGGTCAAGGTCTTATTTGACAGATGACTTATTTATGCTCCTTTTTATACTTGGATTTGATATTCTGACAAAGTACTGGAGGGAAACACAAATGTTTAACTTCATGCCAATCAGGGCATTTTAGTATGATTTTACACTTTAAACCATAAAGGAAGTGACACATATATATTTATCTTGTTTTAATTATAGGCTTTTGAATCCTGAGGGACGTTTGTTTGCTGCAAAGACTCGACCCACTGGTGGCAGACCGCTGTATGTGATATCAAGAGATCAGCTAGTGTACCTTGTTGAGGCAGGTTTTACTACCACTCAGATGGCAGCAATGCTCCATGTGTCCAAAGCAAGTGTAAAGCGAAGGTTACGGTAAGTTTGACATACTTTGAAAGAAGCCAGATATATATTTCAGTTCACCATATGACTTACAGAGCTGAATAGAACGACTTTTTCTTTCAATCATGATAGCAACAAGTAGTATAATTTGTCAGTATTACGATAATCCTGCAATCGATAACTTGAAACAGTATAACCAATTATAGGAGAGATCAAATGCATTCTAAGTTTTTTTTCAACGATTTTCATATAATGTTACTCTATATTAATTAACTACATATTTCATAATAAATTAAGATAAATTCAAAATACAATTAAAGTTTATTATTTTGTGTGCATGTTGTTGTTTTTGAAAAGAAATCAATTAAACAGCACATTAACATGAGAAGAGATTTACTAACATCTTTTAATTTCCAGACAGTTTCCAAATTTCAAACAGAAAATTGAGTTGGCACTATTTGCTTTTTAATTTTTTTTTTAACCAGGATTTCTTTAGAAAAATCATGGTTATTAGATTGGGGTATGTCGTTGGGCGGTTGGGTGGGCGTCAACATTTTGTTAAGTTTTTTGTGAAAGTTGCCTTTTTCTCAGTAACCATTCAAGGTACAAATTTGAAACTTAACATAGTTGTCTGAGATCACAATACAAATTATCAGGACAAGTTTAATAATCCCTGATTATATTTTGACAAAGTTATGCCCCTTTTTCACTTAGAAATTTTAAGTTTTTTGGGAAAGTTGTGTTTTTCTCAGTAACCGCTTCAGATACAACTTTGAAACTTAACATAGCTGTCTGACATCACAATACCAATTTTATCAGGACAAGTTTCATAATCTCAGACTGTATTTGACAAAGTTATGCCCCTTTTTCACTTAGAAATTTTTTCTCAGTTACCATCCAAGATATAGCTTTGATACTTAACATCATTGTTTGACTTCACAGTACCAATGTTCAGGACAAGTTTCATTACCCCTGACTGTCTTTTGCCAGAGTTGTGTCCTTTTTTACTTAGATTTTTGTTTAGTATTTTGTGAATGTTATCTGTTGATGCAAAATTGCCTGTTGACTTAGCTTGGTTTGTGGGTAGCTTATATCAAGAGGCAGCTTGGGATTGATACCCAGCTGTCTGTGATAAAGGTCAAGGTCACTGTTGCTAATAATAGATATTCAGTTTCCCCTCAATAACTTGAGTTTGCTTTGGCATATTGCTACGAAACTTGGTATATGAGTAGCTGATATCAAAAGGCCACTTGGGATTACCACCCAGGTGTCTGCAATCAAGGTCACTGTTGCTAAAATAGAAATTCAGTTACCCTGCAATAACTTGAGTTTGCTTTGGCCTATTGACACCAAACTCAGTGTTAGTATCTTATAAGTTATATCAAGATGCAGCTTGCGATTGCTACCCAGGTGTCTGTGATAAAGCTCAAGGTCACTCTTGCTAAAAATAGAAATTCAGTTTCTGCTCAATAACTTGCGTTTGTTTTTGACACCAAACTTGACTTTCTTTCTGTCAGTTTTAACAGTTATTAACCAGATATTTACTTAATAAAATATTAAATGAAAACCTGGTTTTCGGCGTGTGGCGATGTTTTTTCTTGTATGAATATTGTATGAATATAAA
This sequence comes from Corbicula japonica, assembly GCA_038501625.1. Lineage (NCBI taxonomy): Eukaryota > Metazoa > Mollusca > Bivalvia > Venerida > Cyrenidae > Corbicula > Corbicula japonica. Next base: position 2,295,935 of record JAZAYU010000024.1, read on the forward strand.
ATTAAAAACAATATGATTGTGTACTCTAGAATTATCTTTACTGATGGAAGTTCCTTAAAACTTTTTGAGCTGTTGCGTGTATGTGACTTGATAGTCGTCAAGATTGTATTCACACCACACTTGCCTCTGAAAATCTTAGGATTTTTATCATTCCGTCCATCTAAATTGAACATATATAATGCAGTTGTTTGCAGGGAACTATATACTGTTGTTTTTCCTATTTCAGCTTGTATGGAATTAGCATCAGGAGTCAGTACTCCACTATTTCGGATGCGGAGCTTGACGCTCAAGTCAAGGACATAGTTCAGGACAACCATGCTCTTGGTCAAAGAATGGTTCAAGGCACCTTGCAGGCACAAGGTCATAGAGTGCAGCGTCAAAGAGTAGCTGACAGTTTGGTGAGGGTTGATGAAGCTGCAGTAGCGATGAGGTGGTGTAGATCTATCCAGAGGAGGGTGTACAGAGTATCCAGTCCAAATGCCTTGTGGCATATTGATGGGAATCACAAACTAATACGGTACTTACATGTTTGTATAGATTGTGTCCAAAAATTGATACACATTATAGAAAAACAATAGAAAGACAGCAGTCCTTCGTGTTAAAATGACTCTTTGTACTTTGTTCTCTTTTGATACTTTTGTCCCTTTATGATGAATATTTAAATGTAATAGAGAGCATTCTCTTTGATCAGATCGTGAGGATAATGCTGACTGATCTGAATCTACACTGGTTACATATGCATTTAAACACATTTATATGGAATGAATGGTTAAACATGCATTGATCAATATTGTTTATATTTGGCATGAATTATATCTTCATGTGGCAAGCAAACCCCAGGTTCCCATATCAAAGGTCAGGTCGCAGTAATTGGTCAAAGCTTAAAGTGGGTGTGGTATCTATTTTTTTTTCACAACTGATCTTGGTAACTTTAGAAGTCATGATCTTTTTGGGAAAGGAAAGTCAACATACATCTAATCATCAATGTAAGATATATTCATTATGCTTTTTCATGAGCGGAGTGGTGAAAGGTCACTTTGAATAGAATAAATACTTAATACTGTTCAGACTTATGAATTAGTCAAGATCTTTTCACAAACATGAATATAGATTTTAACAGCAGGGTGAGAACATTATTTTTCACTTTAGGTCATTAGGGATTAGGAGACTTAACCTTTCCTCCACATACACACATTTTTACGCATGTCAACCAGTGTAGATCCAGATCAGCTGGCATATATGTGCTGATAAGGATCTTCACAGGTCGCATTTGATGAAAAAATAACCAAACAAATAAAAAAGCGAAGAGTTCAGATTCTGATCATATGGCACACATGTGCCGGCTTATCTGGTTCTAAACTCTTTGCCCATGCAAAAAAGGTGTGTTTATGAAGGAAAGGTTTTATAATTATACACAAGGAAAATTTGAACTTAACTTTTAAATATAGTCGTTAACAGTGTGATCCCTAATAGGACTCTAGGTAGGAATTGTAACAATGCTATCTTAAGAATTTTACCCTTTACTCCAATGGGCACATGGGCAACCAGTGTACATCCAGATCAGATGCCATATTTTATTGATCTTCATTGTTGTCTTAGTTGATGAAATCATGTGTGGAGTAAAGGATTAAATAACCTATCACATTTATTGTTCTATCATGCTTTTTCCAGAATTAAATATCACTAATTTTATATTTTCATTTCAGTTGGGGATTTGTGATTCACGGTGGAATTGATGGCTATTCAAGATTAAATGTTTTCCTGAATATAGCTACAAACAATAAGTCAGAGACAATGTTGGATGCCCTTGTAAAAGGGACAAAGGAATACGGAACACCATCTCGGGTAAGGGCTGACCATGGATTGGAAAATGTCGGTGTAGGTGCCTTCATGTTGGCCTATCGGGGAACAGGATGTGGTTCCTTTATTACAGGACGGAGTGTCCACAATCAGCGCATTGAGAGATTGTGGAGAGACCTATTTCAATCATGTACAAATGTGTTCCATCGTCTCTTTACCCATTTGGAGGAATCTGGGGATCTTGATTTATCAAATGATCTCCACATGTGGTGTCTACATTACGTTTTCCTGCCAAGACTTCAACGTTCTCTGAATACATATAGGAGTGCTTGGAACAATCATTCCTTGACATCTGAAAGGGGGAAAACTCCAAAGCAGATATTTATAGAAGGGATTTTGTTGAGGGCTGGACAGGGCCACAGAGGAGTTGATGATTTGGTATATGAACCTCCACAGGAACCCTTACCTGAACCAGAACAGGACTATGGAGTGGATGAAACTGGTGCGGTACCCGAGAGGGAAGAACATGAGCCAAGGAGGCAGGATGTGTCGTCTGTTCCACAGCCTTTATCAGCAGAACTGTACGAACAGTTGAAAACCATAATCAACCCCCTTGTTGGTACAGATTTGGGCATTCAACTGTATCGTCAGACTGTTGAATTTTGTCAACAGAACATGTAATTAAGAGTATTATTATACTAGCCCTCATTTAATTGCTTTGCCCATCATTTTCAGAAAGAAAGCATTATAAGGACCATAGAAATTAGATGGAATTTGACTTTTGCACTTTGACAATATTTATTTATATATTATCCAATGACTTATGTGTTCTCACTTACTAAAATAAAAAAATGAATATAACTGAATATTTTCACCAGCTTTATTATCTAAATATACTACTCATTACTTGATAAGGGTTTCATAGTCTGTTTTCCTTTCTTAGATTATTTTGCACTAATGTTCCAGTTTAATAATTTAATTTAAATGACTAATTTAACCTTGTTTTTTTTTAATTAAATATTTTAATAAAATCAATACAAACAAAACCTATTCTATTACTATAATAAACTGTTCAAAATTCAATCCAAAACATTGATAACCACAAACTAGAGAAGTGCCCTTATAAAAGTTTGAGTAGAATAAAAGAATGAAACCATGAACAATGTGCTCTAGTTGATGTCAGTTCTTTTGAATCCTTTTGAACTTTGCTGTTGTAAATTTGTCTAAAATGTTGTATATGATATATAATCTACTGTTGATGTAGCAAATGTCCAAAAAGTACAAAAAATATTTGTTTCTGATGGTAATAATTCAGCAATAGTAATATTTCAGTAATAATTCAAATTGGTTTCTTAATCAAGTTCTGATCAGTACTTGTACATAACTTTAAATATCTGACAAGAAATACTTGTTCTTGGCATATTTTTGTGAAATGTTTATAAGGTATACTCAACTCATTAAATATTGTCAAAACCAATAGCAAACATTGCAACAAAATATCAACAGCTAAAATAGTTGCTTCTACTGACCTGGTGCTCATCAGGCTAAAGCTAAACACTAAATATATAAATAATATAACCTAGATTGTGTATGTTTTGTTCACAGACTAGATTTAAGATAAATTGGTGTTTCATGCATTTTGTGTACAAAAAGAAAATGTAAATGTTGCAGAATTTAAATTGGTAGATATTCACTAAATGCTTGTTGTAGATAACATGTCAATTGCTAGATATTGCATTATTTAGGGAAGTCTTGTATTGTGTCATAGTATTTTCTGGAGGTTTACTTTGTAGAATTTTTATGCTCCCCCCGAAATTCGGGGGAGCATATAGTTGTCGCTTTGTCCGTCCGTCCGTCCCGTTCGTTCGCTCTTAGGAGAGGTGTTTTCTGAGGTTATTTTCCTGTATATTGTATGATTGTGGGGTTAAAAATCGCTTATGAGGTTAACCCCACAAGCGCTTTGTGGTTTTTAGTTTATTTTGCCGTTCCGAGGTCAGTAATCATTATTTAAAACGACCCCGCAATTTTGTCGAAAAGTTGTATGGACAATATAATATGGACAAGACCGTAAAATTAATTAATTTGCCAAGGGAAGCAAATCGTACATACTTGGAATGGCCCGGATGTGTCTTTGCCGACTATTTCTTGCGCGCGCATCCGCGCATGCTCATCGTAGCATTTCTGGCACACGTTGGCTGAAAATGGCTGCGGAATTACAGTAAGTTATTTTTATCTTTTATTTTCTGACTGTTCGTACATTTCAGCTTAATGGTGTTTTTTTTCTTAATTATTGTTAATACATCCGGGTTTTTTTGCTTTCGCAGTTCGCCATGTGCTTTATATATATATAATTTTCAACTCGTAAAGACGATTTTACAGTGGGTGGGGTAACAAACTATTTCCAGAAGCGAATGATGGATAAAAACGATTTTAATGTCGACTCAATTTTATTGTAATTCTTTTAATAATGATCTTTAAATGTGGCAATAATTTTTGTTTACAAACGTTGGACGAGACTTTTTTGCTTTGGTCTACGGACCTGTGCAGGGAGACCATGTGAAATGATTTATGTGAAATTATCAACATGCTTCCAGTTTCTTCAATAAAAGTGCTAGTGTTTTCCAGACCTATTTTTCATAACTTGATTATGATGATGTCCAACACACTTTACAATGGTCTTAAGTGTAGAATAGTATCTCAGTTTATAAAAACTGACAGAGGCAACCTCGAAGAAATGTTTTGGGTTTGATATCCCAGATAACAAAGTAGTTCAGGAAATACTCACATACTGTGCATTTCATGATGTTAAAGTCATCTTGCAAACTACAATTCTCTGAACTTACACAAGGTCTATTTTTTACAAGAGGTACCACAAATAATTATTATACAGTTGTTTACATGTACATTACAATTTTCACTGTTAAGGATTAGTCATTTGTAACCATGTCCCAAGTGATTTTTTTTCACGATATTGTAAATGGGGCCAGGTTCTTTTTATTTGGAAAAAAATGTGAAAAGAGCAATTCAAGGCTTCCGATAGCAGGCGTATCGACATATTTACGCTCTTTTTTCAAATGTTTACACTTTTATTTTATTTTTTTTTCAAAAAAACAACACGTCATCAACTTAGTACTGGTAAAGGTCGCAATGCCAGCTTTTCTCTAGTGTATTTCTTTTGTTAAAATAAGAGTGTTGCAAAGAAAAGCAAATCTGTCAACCTTTAACATTATAATGCCATGTCATGAATGCACATGCCTCATTATATTTCTATTCTGTTTTCAAGTTAGATATTAAGTTTTTGAAACTTTACTCAGAGTATTTGTACAGCTAAGCCTGCGATTCGGTTCCCCGATTTTGCGTGAGAAACCTTGCGACGAACGATAACGCTCGCGCAGCGTGTAACGTGAAGCGTGGAACGTGAACCGTGATACTACAGCGCATGCGCACCGTGAAACCGCTCATGTCATTGCGCATGCGCACCGTGAGATCTCAATACGCATGCGCACCGTGAAGCGTTAATTCATCAAAACAAAACTTAATAATGGCCATTTCTCGAATACATCCAAACAATTGCTATTTCTCAATGAATGTCTACTGTTTATTTGTCATATCTAATATGAAAACCGAAACAAGTCTACGAAAATAACACTTGCATATAAGGCAATCTGTATTTTGTTTTGAACAGGTCGTAGGCCGAAACGTACAGAGTTCAATATTGAAATGATTTTGTTGATTATATCCCTTATGAATATTATTAAAGTCTGTTCCCCGAAAATCAGTTAATACTGGAGAAGAAGGTTAAGATTTAATTTACAGAACTTAATTGGTACCCGACATTTTTAAATCGGATGAATTTTGCGGAGATTCGACACATCCTGCTACATTCGCTCAATATATTAAGGTTAATTTTGACCTGAAAGTGATCAAGACAACAAACACATCGGTCTTATCAGGTTCTATGCAAGCCCTCTCTAGTTTAATAAGGTTATTCTTGACTAAATGTGGATGGTGCAAATTCTGATCAGACAGCACCAAAGTACAGAATGATCTGGATCTACGACATGTTTTTAACTTCCTTGCAGCTTGGTCAGCTAGGGTATGCACAATAGTCGCATTTCATCTCATTGCGTTATTTCTAGCCAAAAAAATGGAGCAGTATGTGGATCCTTATCAGACAGCATGTGCATGCTGATCTGGATCTACACTAGCTGCAATGAGATTGATCGGGGCTTTTCTAGATGCTTTTAAAAATTCACAAGATTATTCTTGACCAAGATTTGTCTAGATTTATAAAGTTTTATTCCTGACCAATCAATAAATGGATGGTGTAAATCCTGATCAGACTGCACAAAGCACAGGCAGACCTGGATCTACAGTGGACTCCCATCTGTGTTGCTTGATGAGCTAGGAAATAAACTAGTCGCTTTCTTGTCACAAAGGTTATCTTTGACCAAAAAATAGAACAGTACAAGGATCCTTATCAGTCGGCATGGATGTGCATGCTAATCTAGATCTACACCTACACATCATTGAGTCTGATTGGGGTTTCATTCAATGCTTCTAGATTTATAAGATTATTCTTGACAAGGCCATGTCTACATTCATAAGTTTATAACTGACCAATAAGACTTGCTGACTTCATGAATGTACAGGCAGATCTGGATCTGTGGTGCGCAGATCGCTGTGGTTTATCATAGGATATAAACTAGTCGCTTCTCGTCCCATAAGGTTATTTCTGACCAAGAATGAATCAGTGTGGATTCTTAACAGATGGCACAGATGTGCAGGCTGGTGTGGATCTACACTGATGGCCACTAGATATAATCTGTTAATTCCTTGTTTTTATTTCTTTCCTGAATTATGTTCAGGTTTATGTAAGATGGGCACAAATTTGCTGCATCTGAATTGGCTTTTCAGTATATATAATAAAAGGTTGTTTTTTTTAAACACTTACTAGTGTGTGTGTGTGTGTGTGTGTGTGTGTGTGTGTGTGTGTGTGTGTGTATGTGTTTTTGTGTTTATTTAAAGATGTCCTTAGCAGATCATATGGGCGTCTGTCTATTATTATTATATAACTATAATATTTAGAGTGCTCATTTTAAAAATCTAATGTACACTTACTACAGCAAAGACCTATATTATATGTAAGTAGATATGCATCATCGCATTTTCTCGCCTATGCACGCGGCCTGCATTATCTTGAATCACAAGATCGCCATTTTTGATACCGAAAGCCTTCATCAATTTTGTCTATCATTAAAGCTTTTTTAATGAATGTTTAATACAAATTTGAATTGCATTAATTTAAAGAAAGATGCATATTCTTTATCATTAAACTCAGGTTCACTATTTACTTATTGATATAACAATCAAAATCACCAAAATTGCACCATGTAACCGTTCAAAGTGCCTTAGCCTGCAGAAAGCAAACATACAAATTTGAAATGCCAATCACATAAGGGCCTTAAAAAGATGTGATAATTTAGTCAATGTGTTCAAGAAGTATATCAAAATAACATAATAACATGAAGATCGATTAAAAGTGATGTAAACATGATTAAAATCCAGTCAACACGTAATTATCAGCTACAATATGGTGGATTATATCAAGTGAAAATAGCGATTTGTTACGTGAAGTAATTCTCGTCCAGTCCACATATCAAAATGAGATTTACTAGATCAGTTAAAGAGCGATGCGAATCTGTGTCTTTGACTAGAGCAGAATGCAGACGACAAAGTGAGTGGAATAGTTAAAAAATATTATGGCTTTAAGGCTGTAAAGATTCACTGGTGCACCAAATAATAGTGATCAAAGTGAGATGATGTTAACCGTGGTATCCCCATTATCATTATTTGTCTTTGACAAAAGGAAAAAAGAACCTTTTTAAATAAGACCAGATCATGCAGTCTTACTGTAAATTATACATTACACAACTATGTTTAACCATTTACTTCACATACTGGTATACAGGCTTAAAAGAGTTTGCAGTGTTGATCCAGATCAGCCTGCACATATATGTGGTCGGATCTGGATCTGCACTGGTCACATCTTGATTAGAAATAAACTAAGAAATGCGAACAGTGTTGATCCGAATCAAATGTGCTCGCTGATAGTGATCTACTATGTTGGTTCATGCAACAAAGGCGTATCTATGGAGTAAAAGGGTAAATCCCATTTTTATGTAAAAACATCAGGATAACATATATATTTAGATTTGTTTCATATTCAATCTTGATATAGAAAATAACAATACAAACAGTAGTTAGAAAAAAAAAATTTTAATATCACAAAAACAACAGAGAAGTACATGTCATCATATCAGAAATACCTTGCTTATAACATTGCAGGTTGCCTAGAGAGTCACAGTCCTATTCTTTGAATAATCAAGCTAAAAAACATTGAAAGTACATAGTACAAAGTTGTATCTTTGAAGTAAATGCATAGGGTTAACCCTTTCCTCCATAGATACACCTTTATTGCTTGGGCAAACAGTTTAGATCCAGATCAGCCAGCACATCCGTACTGTCTGATCAGGATCTAAACTGTTCGCTTTTTTATTCATAAGGTTATTTCTGACCAGAATGCGACCAGTGCAGATCCTGATAAGATGCACACAGATGTGCTGATCTGGATCTACACTGGTCGCACATGTGTAAAAATGCGTATATATGGAGGAAAGAGTTAAAAAAAACTCTTGGCAATGACTAGATGATCCCCCAAACTATTTTGAGACAAAATAATGGATGTTAATATTTATGTAATTCACGGGTAAACAGTAAAAGAGCAGCCCCGTTTTCTTAATGAGATTTAATTAGATAAATTCAAGTTAAATTAATTATGTGTATCAGCTATGTAGTTTAGTGTCTTTAAAATGTTTTAAAGATGATTCATTAACTGCTGGTTGCCATTGGATGCAGACTTGCTGTTTTCTGCTTCACTCGCAAATCTGGATCTCTGGATGCCGGCTCAACAGTTGAATTATTTAGTTCTGTGGTTGCTGGATGCTTTGGCGAGGAGACATTACAGGAAAGTGCTGACTGACATGTGAAACACATAATTTTTGCTTGAGACAGAATTCTTGCTTTATTTTTGGTGGCAACTAGGTATCAATGAAAGACTGTGAGGTTTCTGTCCTGCTTGGGAAGTAGTATTCTTCAGAGGAGTCTTCAATCAATAGCTTAAATTAAGTAGTTTCTTGCTGGAATATGCCTTGATGTTTGCATAATAATGACACTTTAGACTGTTCGATGTACAAGGCTCCACTGGCTGCTGGCTTGTGGAAATATTCTTGACAACTTCATAAAGTTTTAATATTTTATCCAATATCTTCAAGAATGCATTGTTAATTTCAATGTCTTTCACTTTCTCAAGATTCAAACAAAATACTTTCCACATCATAAGTCTGCATAGCGACATTCACTATATATTTTGATAATAATCAAATCTGTTGTACAACACAGTCCATCTAGACAGTTGCAAGATGTTTAGTCGTAATGGATTTCTTTTTGAGTGATGTGTCGAAATATAAGTTTCCATATCCATTCATAAAACACTACAAGTTCTTTTTCTTGTTGCCCTGAAAAAGAAGTAAGGTGTTTAAAAAGTGTGAAAAGACAAAGTTGATGCATGAATATATAATTATATTTTGCTGTCTGCTGGAAACAAAAGTTGAAATGTTTGCCTATGCTTTATAATGTATGATAAAACTAGAAATGTGTCCATAGGACACGGATGCCCCCGCTAGGCATTGTTTTCAGACACTAAAGTGCAATGATGGGAATAATAGCATTTCGAAGACAGTGATGTTCGAGTAATTATAAGAATATGCATAAACTTGATGATCAAGTAAATTATTTGTATTTGTGGCACTGTTGTCTTCTCATTACGGAAAAGTCTGTGAAGAAGTTGGTGGTAATGCAATGCAATGTCATAGTGAACATTTGTGCCAAGTTATTTTGAAATCCTTTCCTTCATAAAGAAGTTATAGCCCGAACAAGTAAATTCAAGTTTAAGTAACTGTGACCATGACCTTGGACTTACAGGCATGGGTAATGTACGCAACACACCGCCTTGTCATGGTGAACATTTGTGCCATGTTATTTTGAAAACCCTCCATTCAAAACAGTTATAGCCCGGACAAGGAAATTCTATTTTTAGTAACAGTGACCTTGACCTTGGACCTACAGGCATGGACATGGTACACGACTCACCACCTTGTCATGGTGAACATTTCTGCCATGTTATTTTGAAATTACTCTATTCCTAACATATTTACAACCCTGACAAGAAAATTCTACTTTAGTAACAGTGACCTTGACTTTGGACCTACAGGCATGGGCATGGTACGGGACACACCATCTTGTAATGGTGAACATTTGTGTCAAGTTATTTTGAAATCAATCTATTCCAAACAAAGTTACAGCCCGGACAAGAGAATTCTATTTTTTTTGGTAACAGTGACCTTGACCTACAGGCATGGGCATGGTACGTGATACACCGCCCTGTCATGGTGAACATTTGTGTAAAGTTATTTTGAAGTCCCTCCATTTATAATGAAGTTACAGCCCGGACAAGAAAATTCTATTTTTAGTAACAGTGACCTTGACCTTGGACCTTCAGGCTTGGGTATTGTGCAGACACACTGCCTTGTCATAGTGAACATTTGTGCAAAGTTATTTTGAAATCCCTCCATTCATAACAAAGTAACAGCCCGGACAAGAGAATTCTATTTTTAGTAACGGTGACCTTGGCCTTTGACCGACAGGCATGGGCATGGTACGCGACACATCGCCCTGTCATGGTGAACATTTGTGCCAAGTTATTTTGAAATCCCTCCATTCATAACAAAGTAACAGCCCGGACAAGAAAATTCTACTTTTAGTAACAGTGACCTTGACTTTCGATCTAAAGGCTTGGGCATGTATGTGACATACCGTCTTGATATGGTGAACAATTATACCAAGTTATTCAAAAATCCAATAAGAAATAACCAAGTTACAGAGCGGACAAGATTTTGCAAGATAATTCTATTTTTAGTTACAGTGACCTTGACCTTGGACCTACAGGCATGGGTATTGTCATGACACACCGCCTTGTTACGGTGAACATTTGTGCCAAGTTATTTTGAAATCCCTCCATTCCAAACGAAGTTAAGGGCAAAGTGTATATTTTTCTTAACACAAAACAGAACATGTAAGTGAAAAAGGGGCATAATTTGAAAAATATTGGAAGCAGGCTTATGGGTCTTGTTGGTTTTGAAGTAGATTTTGACGGTAAAATTATATTTCAAGTTTCAAGGCAGTATCTCATGTAGTTTTAAAGTTACGGGCAAAATGCATATTTTGCTTAACACAAAATAAAGGAAACAAGATATATTCCTATTAAAACTAATGTAAATGGAAGTATCAAAGGGCCATAACTTCTGAACGGAACATGTAAGAGCAAAACCCCACCTTTATGCACAACAACATATCAGGCCAGGCATTGTGGTAAAGTTTTATCAAATTCCCAGCAGAGGTGTATGAGGAGTTGCGTTCACGAGATACACTCCTATTAAAACTAATGTAAATGGAAGTATCAAAGGGCCATAACTTCTGAACGGAACATGTAAGAGCAAAACCCCACCTTTATGCACAACAACATATCAGGCCAAGCATTGTGGTCAAGTTTCATTAAATTCCCACCAGTAGTGTAGGAGAAGCTGCGTTCACGAGAATATCGGACGGACGGACAGGAGCAACTCTTAATTGCCGTATCCATTTCATGGCGGGGGCATAAAAAGGTGTACTATGAATAAATATAACATATCCTCACTATCTGATCTGGATCTACACTTTTCTTTTCTTAGTCAGAAATTATCTATTGAATCAAAGAGTGAAGTGTAGATCCCGACAAGATGGCACAGCTGTGCTGGTTGTTCTGGATCTACATTGTTCACATATGGATAACAACCTTATTCCATGGAGTAGGTAAGCTGGGAATAGCTTAGGTTGTGAGAACAGAGAGAAGTTTCTAGTTTAAGGGGAAGTCGTGGACCTGCTCACTTATTAAATAAGAAACATACAAGAAAAAACTTCTGCATTGTCTCTGCATGTATGCAAAAGTCTATAATGGACCTGCGACCGGAATGAAGTGAGAGAGATTGTTGTTGTTTTTCTTTGGGGTCTACACTGGGTCTACTTCAGCATTAGAGGCTGACCGGGGATTTGGGGAATTAATTAGCTCAATGCCCATGCAAAGACACACCTCTATAACATTCACTCAGTCCAGGGGTCCACTCTGCCAGTTACTTAGCAGAGGGAAACAGCAGTACTTTCCATAAATTTACTTTATGATGTCAAAATAATACAACACAGCATATAGTTCTTATTCTTTATGTATCCAGTATTCCAAAATTCCATATATCCCAATATAATTGTCCAAGTAATATTTCAAAAGTTATTCTGAAGACTTAAAATGAAGTTACAAATTTCCAAGTTGTTTTTCCTACTTATGTTCTATTAAGACAAAATTATTCTATAGATATAAAAATAAAGGTTTTCTTAAATAACCAATAAAATTCTATGTAACAAATATGCAAATATAAAACCCCCAAAACCCTAATCAGTCTGTGGCTTGACACTAAGTTAATCAAATACCTGCCATTATACAGCCAAGCTGATAAAACCCTAAAAGTTACAAAAGGAAATTTCTTTGTACCGTATATTCCCTATTAAACGCCCCTCCCCTAATAAACGCCCCCCAGTCTTTTTTCAAAAGTAAACGAGTGACTTACCATGACATGACGATCTTTAATCTCTCAGCATTAATCCAAATACATGTAATCATTTCGGTGTGAAAAATTTCATTTCAGGTTAAGTTTTTAAAAAATAAGTTCTAGGAAAATGACAAAATTGTTTCCTACGGTTATTTATTAAAAAAAACAACACAATTATTGAAAACTACATTTTGTCAATAGTTGGTCTCTATTAAACGCCCCCCCCCCCCCTTTGCAAAATGTAACGCCCCCGGGGGCATTTAATAGGGAATATACGGTATATTAATAGCAATAAGTTCCACAGATAATTTACTTAGTCTGTCAAAAATAAACCAAATACACTGAACAATAATATTATCAAACAAAGAAGTATGATAAACTTAAATTTTTACCAATAACATATAGAAAATATTATAAAGACTAAATCTATAAAATTTCTTAACTCTTGAAACTTTTATTATGTAATAATAAGCGGGGTCCACTTAAACGGTGGCAGACCTAAATGCCGCTTTGGGGATGAAAATGCCATACGAACATAAGTATTTAATTAAAAATTAAACATGTACCAGTAATTCACATTTTAGGCCATTAAGCATGTGATTTTTTACATTCACTGTTCTGTCATTCTGTTTAACCCTTTCCTCCATAGACACACCTTTATTGCGTGGGTGAACAGTGCAGATCCCGATCAGCCGGCACATCCATGCCATCTGACCAGGATCTGCACTGTTGGCTTTAAGATACGTTAGGTTATTTCTGACCAAAATGCGACCAGTGCAGATCCTGATCAGACTGCATAGATGTGCCGGCTGATCTAGATCTATAAAGGTTGTTCATGCGTAAAAATGCGTAAAGATGGAGGAATGGGTTAAATCATATACATTTATTTCCTATTATCGGTTTATTTTTAAAATTAAATAATTATGCATAAGGTCATGAATGTGAAGCATTTTATTATGTTTTAAGCACTTATTTATCTATGATGCAGTAGTCACAACAATTACTTTTACTCTTTTAGTAACATTTAATAATGCCATAATGATGCTTTTTTCACAAGGATGTTACAAAAAATCAATTGTTCTATTGAAATAATGTTTTATCTTTAGATATCTGCTTTTTGAAGTTTTTTTACAATTAAATTGAATCATTAGAAAATAATATAATTTTTAATTTGTTTTCAACTTTCCTCTGGCTTGAAAAAACACAACTTGCACTTATTACAGTTGAGAAGAAAATTAAATAAGTTAAAAGTCTCTTACTACACTGATAGCATGAAATAGTATAAATAACCCCAAGTCAGTTTCTTAAAACAACACTTCTACCCTAAATTAGCACATCTTTAATCTCTCACAAAGTGAACTACTTATCTTCAAAAGGATATTTATGACACCCCCTGCTGATCTACTGATAAGATCAGTGTCTTGCTGATTAGATTATGTAACATGGTTAAAGTCCAAAACCAGTTTAGTTATGAAAATATGAAAAGTTGCACTTAAAGAACTTAAATCAGACACTATTTCATGATTTAATATATTTGTTGTACTTAAATTTTCAGTTAAATTACAACATTGATTTTTGTTTTCAGTCCCCAAGTCTTAGATTCTGACCAATTTTATTTACAACACATGGACACTTATTTAAATAGCACATTAAATCCCCAATAATAATAATAATATGAGACCCTAATGACTAAAATTAATAAGCTGAAAAAAATTCTGAATAACTAATAAGTGTAACACAGCTTTAAATTGAAAACCACTACATGTACTTCTGAGTCTTGTGGTAAATTTAATTAATCATGGTCCAGCATATTATCCTCTGGGTGCAGGTTTGCTCCCAGGAAAGGGCAATATCATTCCAAATCCATTGTTGTTGTTTTTTTGTTGTTTTTTGTGTGTGTGTGTGGGGGGATTATTTACAGTACAAGAAACAAGTCTGAACTTCCCCTAATCTCCAGGATTTCATTCATTTGCCCAGTGATGCTTTAATGGCCTGTATCAAATTACAAAGTAAGGTTTACTTGGTCAGTTTGGAGAATTTATATAAAAGAAATCATTGAAAGAAATCAGATGGGATATTTAGGATTATTTTAACCATTTCCTCATATATATACCTTTATGGCGTGGGCAAACAGTGTAGATCCAGATCAGCCGACACATCCTTACCACCTGAACAGGATCTACGCAGTTTGCTTTTTTATTTGTTCAGTTATTTCTGACCAAAATGTGACCAGTGCAGATCCTGATCAGCCTGTACATTCACACAGTCTAAAAATGCCTATATATTGAGGAAAGCAATTATTCTATATTAAAGTGAAACAATCAGGCATATATGACTAAAACACTATAAAACTGTTTACATACCGGTAAATAGATTATTGTTTTAAACATTATCAAAATCCTTGTTGGTGTTTCAATGACATTTTCAGCTGTGACATATTCTGAAAAAAAACAACAACACAGAAACATAAGAAATGTTCAAGATGATTTCAGTTTTATCATAAATAGATTTTTAGGGTAAGTCCTGACACTGCGTTTAACTTTGTCATTTTGCATTAGAAAAACCCAACATTATTTTACAGATACTTCACCTCTAAATTTGCTGCAAAATTAACTATTAAAATGTGTACTTAAATTTTGCACATACTGTGAAATATTAACTATTTCTTTTTGATTTGTTTCACTGAAAAAAATCTGCCCCCCCCCCACCCCGATACCTGAAATCAACAAAGGATTCCCATGTGTTTTGCACCCACCAAAAAGTGCCTTACTTTTGATTTATGTTACTTTTTATTTACAGTGTAAATGCACTTGTCAGTCCATGTCTCAAAAAAAGTTCAAACATGAGCTTAAACATTGCAAATTCTTGGTAACAAAGCAGCATTGAGCTTCAGAGAGGTTAAGGAACTTGAAACTTTTCAATAAATTACTTCAATTCAAATTTGCTGTACTGCAAGCAATTTCTAATAGAATACTGTGATTGTATAATTATTTTTAGGGTACTAATTTTCCCAGATTTCATTGACATGTTATCAACAGGTAAATGTAACCATTTATTCTATGGGATATAGCCATTATCACATATATTAGGTGAACATTCTAGATACTTATATCCATCAGATGGCAATTAGCTTAATTTGTATTAAATTAATAATTAAATTGTTGCCATTTTTGCATATATTGGTGGTTTAAAAAAAAAATGACCTACCGACCCAAAATTTTTAGAGACCTGTGACTGGAAACATCTTTCTTATCTTTCCGATGACATAAGAAACTAAACATAAGTCCATAATTAGCAGAGAAAATCCAAATTTATTATCAAAATACACTGAGGTTTTCACATTCTTGTCCGTGGAATCTGCTCTATTCCAGAAATAGCAGTAATGAGGTTAATTGTTTTGATTGTCAACATTCTATTTACATGATTTTTATTTAAATCACACCGTATGTACAAAAAAAACATACCGACGTTTTGCTAACATTCAAGTTTTCGCCAATTTTAACATTTTTTGAACCTGGCTAATGCACAGTCAACTCGTTTTTTTTTTATAAATAATCCTGGCTTACCGGTAATCGAAATAGAAAAGATTCAGAGTGAAAACTTCCATAAAATTTGACAATAAACTTGGATATTCTCTACTAATAGAGAAATTCATGTTTTCTTACTGGTTTCATAGGAAAGATTAATAATCAACATTTGATTGGTAAGTTATGATTTTGTCTTCAAA
Source organism: Corbicula japonica (assembly GCA_038501625.1). Classification (NCBI taxonomy): domain Eukaryota; kingdom Metazoa; phylum Mollusca; class Bivalvia; order Venerida; family Cyrenidae; genus Corbicula; species Corbicula japonica. The sequence goes on from JAZAYU010000024.1 coordinate 2,312,219, forward strand.
ATCGATGTGCAACTGGGATTATGCATTTTTTTGTGATCTGTTTTTCTTGTTATCTTTCTAGTTATTTAGGACAACGAGCAATTTGTTGTTGTTGTTTTTTTCGGAAATTTTGTGTTCTGGGTGATTGTAGTTCCATCTAATAATACAAATAGCCCATTTATTAGATGAAATTAACCAAATCTGACATACTGGCCAAAAAAGAACCTCTAATCAGGTGCCTGTGCAACCGGCCAGTTGAACACACGATTGCGAAATCTAATTACAATAATCAAAACTTCCAATTATCCGGCATGACAGCAACCGTTTATACCGTTTTCCAAGTTTTTGACTGTGTTTTAATTGTAAAATACAACATATATACTCACCATCAGGTTTGATTTATCGCCGATCATCAAAATATTCTACACACGTTTTCTACATGTAGAGCATGAGTAAAACCCAGATCAGCGTACACCACTGTACTCAGTACAGTATATAAAACACAGAAGACGGTCCAAGACAAGGGTCTATTTTTAAGCCCTTTAAAATAATATGAACTAAGGCACTGCCTCTTATCGAGCTCTAGCTGTAATAATGTTTTATTTTGTCATGTATTTGGCCAAAATATTAAAAAATAAATTGTGTCTAACAATTGTTAGTCTATTCATGCATGATATAATTATGTGATTTTTGGAAAGAATTTAAGTCTGCATCAACTTTCTCTGAATTCAGCTGCACAACTTGCAATCTAACTTTTACTTAACATTTGGGTTTTTTAATGTGTAAAACATAATGGCTTCTTGCTAAAATTTTACAACCCAAATGTTTTCCTTTACCTCGATTAACGCAATATTGAATATTGATAAATTCTTTATTGATACATGTAATTTCTAATAATTATGTCACATTGTGCGTGATTTATTATTGACTAAAATATAAAGTTTATTTTTTAGAATGTTTCCTTGTTTAAACTTGAATTTGTAACTTGTAATTGCACAAAATTGTGCCATGCTATTCAAAAATATATATTTGCATGTATATGCATTAAGTTAAAATCTAGACCTAAAAAGTACTGTTTTTATATACATCACATTAACACCACATTGAGACTTCAATATATAGTGTATATAGTGTAATACATCATCTAGATTTTGAGGCATATTTGTGCAAAGTCACTTGAAAATATCTGCAGGAATGACAATGCCTTAGGAATTTTCAGTTATTAACAACAGTGATATTGAAGCTATAGATGCTGTGTGAAAAATATTGTGACAATATGGTACATAATTTAGCCAAGTTACTTGAATGTGCATGATAGAGTTACTCATTTCAGTTGAAAAATAGTTCAGCTATTGTGCCAAAATAGATAAATAATCTCAATCAATTAAAAATAAACATGTACAATGTCATGTAGTCTGATTATCCATATGTAACACTCCTTTACAGGTCTTAGTAAGTGATTTGAAACAAAATGCTTCTTTATATCTATTTTCTTTACCAAATGAATTGCTGTTGCCAATCAAATCATGCATTAAAAATGTTTTTGGTCCATTTTTTAAAATGTATAACAATGTTAAGAGAACTCAGATTATTGTAAAAATGTAAACCTGGGAACACATCAATTGGAAATAAAAATGACATTATTCATAACCACCTTTGGATCTCTGTCTGGTAAGTACTTTATACATGTAATATATATACTGGAAAATGTGAATTTCAAGTTCTGAAGCTCATTTCAGTTGGTATTTTCTTGATTTTGTATTTTTTTATTGCAGAAAAGTAGGCATCACTACTGTAAAATAGGTAAATTTCTCTGAAAAAAAAAGTTTTCTGTTTTAAAGTCCAGCTTAAGCAGATCCAAGTACCGGTATTTTCAGATTTTCACATGTATTTAATAAGGCAAGAAACCCACTGACATAGCAGCAAATGTTTTTCTTCCTCTTCACAGCAATCTACATTTTTGTTTCAACAATTTAAATGATTATAAAAGCTTTGATTTTTTTATTTTCTAAAACACAACTTTTTGATGCTGAGCAAATGTAGTGACACCATGCATATTTAACAAAATTTGCAAAAAAACCTACAACAAAACAAAACAGACACCTTGTAAATAGTGTATTTGATTATACATGTACCTCACATACAAATTTTGATTATGAAATCATGTTGAAATGTGCACATGACAGAAAAAAATGGTAATAATAGAACACTTTTAATTCCCAAAATGAGCACTAACTTAATATTTGATACACATGTAGTCTGCTTTCTGGTCAAACATTTTGGTCCCAACTGATAACTGATAATATTATCAATTTATGTGGAGATTTACCCTTTCCCTTCATGTACACACCTTTATGGCATGGAAGAACTGTGTAGATTCAGATCAGCCAGCACATCCATGGTGACTGATCAGGATCTGCAATGTCATGTATGTTTAAATCATTAGGTTATTTCTGACTCAAAAGTGAACAGTGCAGATCCTGATCAGATTGCACAGATGTGCCAGCTGATCTGGATCTACACTGGTCTCATATGGGTAAACAGGCATGTCTGTGGAGTAAAAGGGTAAATTTCTCTTTTATTTAAAATCTCATATTACTGTGTATTAACATTTAAGTGGTTTTAATCAGTAGTTACTTTAAGCAAATTATTGTCTTTAAAATTTATAAAACCTGAAAGTTCATACATTTAGGACATCTGTCATGTATTTGGCCAAATATATATAAAAAAGTGTGTCTAACATTTGTTTGCTTACTTATGCATGATATAATAATGTGATTTTTGAGGTATCATGTCAAATAGGCCACAAGTCATTTCAGGTAGTACTTGTAAGTCAAGTGTATATATGACAATCACTGTAAAGAGTTAGTTTTGTTTTTAGATTTACATAAGCTTTTAAAAAATAGTATCATTGTTAAATTGATATCTAAAATATTGTGCTTGTCATCCTGAAACTCAAGAACAAATAAAAACATCATGTGATTGTCATTTTTGCTTTAAAATTATCTGTTTGTCATTTTTGCTTTAAAATTTGGACTGTGATAAAAATTGGACTGTCATCAAAAAGTATATTAATTAGTTTTATAGTCATACTCTGTTCCCTACACCTACCCAAGATGTTGATTCTATCATTTTTGTCAGGGTGTCACATTGTTATATAAGATCACAATTTACAACACTTCTAGTAACAGTCAGAGGTGCTAATGCAAAATCAAAGGTGTCATATTAAATAAACAAATAAATTTATTTCTAAACCAATTTCCATGTTGGACAATGCAAAATACACAGCTTATGTTGCAACTGCATCAATATAAGATTCTGTGCTAGTGTAGAGCAAGACTTAGTGACTTGTGTAGACTAAGGTCATAGATCAAAAGAGCATATTGTCCCATAAATGATGTAAATTGTAGTTCTGATAGAACTTATTTTGTTCATACAAAACATTTTTATATTTATCTATGTTAATGTTTTTTTTGTTTAAATTTCTATCACAAAAAAGAAATAATTATAATGTTCTTTTCTTTTGTTGCAACATTTTGTCAATTGTTTTCCCTGCTGTTTAGTCATGATAGTCTTGGACAAAAATCTGGAAAAAGTACATGTATGTTGTTTTGTACAAAATGTCCAATCAATGAAGCAACTTGTTGAAAAATATTTTATAAAACATCATAAACTGACATAGAACATAATTATTAACAGAATAATAATAAAATCTTTATGAATAAAATAAAAATGTGGCCTATTTTTGCCACCTATTTGAGCTTTTCAAAATAAAGTGTGGCCCATTTGACTTGTTTGTGGCCTATTGACTGTAATCCATATACCAAATCCATGGTATTTGATTGTAAATTTTGGTGTGGATAGACTGATAACGAAACAATAAACATAAACATTATGTTTATGCAGTGTAGACCCAGAGTAGACCCTCATTTTTGTGTGTGTGTGTGTGGGGGGGGGGGGGGGGATAGGGCGGGGGCGGCCAGTTTCTTCAATGTTTTTAGAAAACAGGATCAGTCTTCAAAGACTCTGTGGTGTAGATTTGCTCTTGTGTCATGTGTTTTATAAAAATTATAAAAGAAATCTCATAGGCCTACCTCGTGTTCAGTTTTCAGCTATTTCACAAACAATATCTTCGACTACCATGGGCTGACATGTCTGAATGACGAACATGACCAATGACAAAAAACTCTTATACAAAACTGAATTGTGGCGCTGGTCTACGCTAAGCTCAGTGTGTCTCACTCTGTGAGTGACTGAGCAATCATTGCGAGGCCCATTTCACAATTCAACTTCACATAAAAGTTGGTTCTCACCAGCCTTTCATCTTGTTTTCAAGAAAAACTCCATGCATCTGATTTTTCCGTCACTGGGCCTTATGCTCCATTGAATTTAAAGGCCTAATAATCCACTGACAAGCTACCATTCAGTAGTTTTCATCTTGATTTCCTAAGTCTAAAATGGCCGATAGCTGGTATTGCTATTGGTTACAACGAACGACAACATACTCTCTAAACTAACGATTTATTTGTTTTGCTTTCCAAAATGCTAGTCCGATTATAATGCTTACGAATAATAGATTTTAATTTTTAAAGATATTTTGCAATTAGCGATTTATAAAAATAAGGCCAACAAACAAAATTTGTCAAAACAACCTTTGCCGTAAGTTTTAACCGGTCAGTTTTTTTCCCGTGTTTACATTGCCTTATGCTTTGCACAGCCGGTAACCAGAGCAAACTTCCGTGACATCGAAAAAAACTCGTTAGTGAATGGGCATTCCTGCGACCTTAAGACGAGCTTAACGCTCGGGTCGCTTTGCGACCCGAGCTAGAGCTCGATATGAGTGTAAATATAAGGATTGAATCAATATTTGATAGTTTCCATTTGGGTATGAAAAACAGTTTGATTGTTTTAAGTACGCGTGAAGCCCTTCGGGCTTCACACACTTTAAACAACCCAACTGTTTTCCATACCCAAATGGAAACCATCAACTATCGATTCAATCCTTAAGTAAATCATTACCTTCTTTGATCAATCAAGCCCATGTCATGCCATTATCATCATAATCATCAGAATTTGCGTGTGACCTTGATGACTTTGAGGTTGTGAAGTGTTACTAACTGTCTCATAAGACATATACATTTTTATAATTTCGTTTGAAATCATGATATATGCCTGATTTCAATACTTTGTTGAGTTGACATGGAACATTTGAATATTGAAAGGTTATATGATTGTAATAAAGCCTTATTGTATTTGAAAGCATGAATAACTTTTAATAAAACGTTTGAAACGGTTAAATGTCATATTACCAAGCATTTTTTTAAATAAGTAAAATATATAACTTATTACTGATAAATGGCCATAAAAGCCAGTCATGAAGAAAATCAGCCACAATCGTGTTATACACGAGATTTGAGAGTTTTTTTATAGGGGGATAATAAAAGTAATAATCACTTCAAGAACGAAGTCGTTCCCTCAACTAGTACTTAATCTTTCAAATTGACATTAACAATAAATCGCAATTAAAATTGACAAGGTCCAATACCAACTGATACTCGCAAAACAAACTAATGCCACATTTATTTAGCTATTAGTTTGATGATTGAGAATTTAAGTTCAATGATTACCTGTAATTTAGACGTATGCCACTGAATGGGTTTTACCTCATGCAGTAGCTGATTAAATTTTATTGACGTTAAAAGTAGCACAAGGTTCACGAGTGGAAAGTATTATATGATCGTGAAATGCACGGATAAAAAAAAAACAGCTTGGTAATACTTCAGACAGTTAAAAAGATTGTCACTTGAGATAAAAGATATTAGAATAGGGTGTTAAAATTATGTCCTTCTTAAATGAAGGATATATAATATGTTATCAGAAAGGCTATCGCTTAAACTTAAAATAAGCTGTAAACACCGCATTTGGTACAAAAGTAGTATTCAGTGAAAGGTAATATCAAAACCATCATTAAATTTCAATAAGTGATATGGCCACAATTGACGTCAGAACTTAAAAACGAACTATCATAATTGGCTACCTGTTTAGAAAAGATTTGACTCGGTAACAATTATATGTGCTCCTAATACTTAAACAAACATTTCAGCTGATTCTACATACCAGACTAAATTCAATGAGAATGGCTTGGTTAATACTTATTTATTTTACATAGATTGTTACAGTAAAACAAGTTATTCAATATCAATCACGTTCGATTACTGGTACCTGAGTTGCGAACTATTACTCGCACCGCAAGTGAGTAGGATAAACTGTAGACGAATAAGACAATGGCTACAACACCATCCCCGAAGTTAAGATTTTGACACGAAATCCTTTTAACCTAGTAATTGCAACTTTTAGAACAATTTATCTACATTTATCAGAAATATAAGCACCACTACAGATTGTAAACACGCTGCTAGGAAACGTAAATATATAGAATGTTCGAATATTTTCAAAATTCAAAAATTGTTTTTTATTTTTTGTTTTGAATCATGTGGTATTATCCCTGTAACCCACCGATTCTTCCATCCATCCAGCGATACCCCCTCCCTCCCCTTAAATCACTTACGGAAAATTTCACGAATAAAGTAGTCAGACAGAACACCCAAACATTTCGAGAGGAATTTATTTTATTTTGATGATGTTACTTTTTTCATCGATACTTGGAAAATTTGAACTACTATATAGCGCTTAATATTGGCGGTGTTTTCAAATGTTGGCGTATTTTAAAGTGTTTATATTTGTGTGATCATATTTTGGCGCTTACAAGCGAGACCGCGAAAATAAAACCCGTGATGAAAAGTGACGGAAATTGAACAATGGAAGAGAAAAGTAAACGTTGCAATTATTCTTTTGTTAAATTTTAAGTGTGAAAACATTATCGCAGATACCTAATACAGAACTCGATTGATTTGTTTGATATTCCAATTATATTTCTTTTGTTGACGCTTTATAAGTTAACCTACTTGTTTGTTTTAATATTATTTATTAATAACTATTTTAAAGCGGGTTTCTATTAGATATTAAAAATGGAAAAAAAACTCGATTTAATTTACTAAAAGTACTAAAGTTATAACTCTATAAAATGGCAAATAACACTCCTTCTGGCTATTTCTAAAGAAAACATTTATAACATTCATGTCCTCTTGTTTCGTGTTGTTTAAGCTTTTATTCAGGTTTCAAAGAATATACATAATTAAGAAACATGCAACAATCTTTCTTCATCAAGAGGGAACTGCGACAAAAATATGTACTAGTGTATCAATGTTATCTACTTTCCAGATATTAAACTGGCGGTGTTATTTTGACGGGGATTTTTATTGGCGGTGTTTTTTTTATTAGCGCAACTGACCCTGACCGCCAATATCGCCAAAAATAAACTCTCGCCAATATTAGTACTTATACAGTATGATTCTGTCAAAACTACTTCACGCATCTCACTGAAATTTTCACAGCATCATTGCTTAAGTGAATTGAGCGTTATTACAGAAATTTTACACAGTCGAATTAACTGGTTATTAGTAGACTTAAATGCATGCAAAAGTCTATATTTATAAAAAAAACACATCACTAAGGCAGGCACAAAACAGTTTACAGGACTAAACTTACTTAAAACGATATTGAAAGTATGAGACTTCATTTTACCTATGTCCAAGACAATCACTGATAATGGTAAAATTATATACTAGCTTGTTTGTGCTTTGTATTATTGTCTTAAAGTTACAGTAGATCCTTTTTTTTGAATAGTTTATGGTTTTCTTATTATCTTTTTCTGTTTGTGTTTAGTCGATTACTGACTGTCGAGTGCTTGGAAAGTTAAGTTTTCCAAGTTTGACATAATCTTGTATTACTTTCAATGCTAGCGAATTCATTTGACAATCGTAGATTCCATTTTTGTCGAAGTTTTTCTCAAATGCCATGTCGATTATTTCAGGGATATTATCAAGCGATGCGTCTCCATGTAGGTAGTCTTTTGACTTCTTAGAAGGTGAACACGTTTCCGCAGTGCAATGTAAAACAACAAGAAATATTCGCTGATACTGATTTTCTGAAATAATTCAATAATTATTCAACACTCAAAAATACAATGGAAAATGAATAATTTAAAAAACATAGTTCCTTATTTTTCAACGATATTGTTGATACGAAGTGTAAAGTACAGATTGGTTAAACTACCAAACTTTCCTTTTTGATAAATTTTGCAATTAAACTTAAATTAAACATTTTTAAATAAAAAAAAACGAGAAAAGAAACTATATAAAATAAGGTGTTGGAAAAGAACTTACTCAAAATATCAGACAGTGTGAATGTCACGTCTGCGTGTAGCCTAGAATGATTATTGCAAATAGTTAGAACGAGATTGGAGCTGTTCATATCGGCATTAAACTCCGTAACACTGGTCTGTATAATGTGGATTCCATAGTTTTCAAGCTTTGACTGCAGTGTTTCAAGGAAGCTCTCTGTTGCTTCTGAAGGATGTGGGTCTAAGGCTTGAACGATGAACTGTGAACTATTTCGTTCATTTGTACACATTTTACCATCAGATGCATCTGTTTGCTGATATTTATCTACACAATTTCTTTCCTGAAAATATTCATAACTACATGGTTAAGATACATATGTAATTATATGAAATACGTGCTATTATTGGACTCCATTTATTATAAACGACTTTACGCAAACATCATGCAAGTTTAAAAAACAATTAAGTTTTAATACACACGTTTATTTTTTTTTACTATAAGCTCTTTGTAGATAATTTGTACTTGTGATGAAATAAATTATAATATAGTAACAACGTAGACAGGAACCAATAAAAAGTAGAATAATGAATATATATTTGTAATTATTGATTATGATAAGTCATTGAATGCATACAAGATAAGATGTAAAGGGTTTACGCATACCGTCGTTATATATCATCCTGGGCGTTATCACCGTATCATTTTAGACAAAACAAACTGAGAAAAAGTCAATGAAAACAACAAACATTTAAAAAAAGGCCCACATTTGAACTAAGTGTATTGACAAGTATCTCGAAATATTATGATCATTGAAGGTTGTGATTTAACTTGTTTTTTTATCCAGGACTTGTAAGAATTCTTTGTTTTAGTGAATAACTACTAGAGCGGGTGTAGGGAAAATAACCATTTGGAATACATTTGAAGTCACAATTTTCTGTTTTCAATCACAAAATTTATTTGATATTGCTGAGATCGTCACAAATTTATATGAAATGACTATTGCACTTAAAAATATGTTGTTTTATTCTTGTGTTCAATGTGCTTTTGCATGCAACATTGTTAAGATGATGGGAGAGTTGGAGTTATTTCATCATGACAACTTGTACTTTCTTGTTGATATGACAACCTGTTTCTGGTTTTGCCACTGACCGTTCCAAGTCGGTAACCCCAAGGCTTGTCTTTGTCGTTAATTGTTTGTGGCGTCTTATTTGAATTGACATACTTATAACAACATGCTCTCTTTTCCTCTCCTTACTGCTGCGTTGGGAAGCTGGGTTTTGTGAGTGTGGTGATTCCTGATATGCATATTTCACTTTTTAAAATTATAGCACAAAAGTATGAAAACTGACTGAACTTTATATCATACGTCCGCACTCAAAATAATGGCAGCGAATATATTTTCGTCACACATCTATCATTTTCCAATGATTAACCTAATGCTGCATTTTCTTTACTTGTACTGTATTTATTTATCGTCGCCCATCAGCGCATAATAGGGAAGACGTCTCAGTTCCAGAAGGCTACCTTGTTCTGTTTGATATCAGGCGTAAAACACCAACACACGGGAATTAGTCTTATTCGAAAAAAGTAAATAAATACAAAGGACGAGTTAAGAATCGATCTCATGACCTCTAAATTGAAATTGTATTGGTTATAAAGGGACGACTGACCTGGTTTGAGCTTATCAAAAAACAGCGGTGCCATGGTTCTGCATGATGTGGTACCCCGTATGTCAAAGTTTTCTTGATTTTACAACATTTTTTTTAAAAATAGGTTAATGTAATAAACTCAGATCATTTGACTTGTGGTACTTAACGTAACGGTTATACAATCTTCGTATCTAAAACACAAAATGTGATACATGTATAAAATTGTTTTCATCAGTTTCAAGATGTAACAGCCAACACTCACTGCAAGATGTGTTGCTCACACAGAGGAAACATTCAAAACTCCCGTGATATAGGAAAACTCTCTAAATGTTATCCATTAATAATTGAAAAATATTCGCAAATCAGAACTAACCCCTTGCCGTTTTTCCAAATATTGCGAAAGAATGATACGGTGATTAGCACAAAATGATAAAATATCGGCGGTATGCGGAAAAATGATGCGTAAACCCTAGACACCTTGAAAACCCCGATAACATCTTGCATACGGATTAATATTTTAATGCACCTTGCAGTCTGTCAGAATACTTTCCGCTGTTTCTTTACATTGTTTTTCTCATCTACAGTTATCGACGGAAAAAGTAAGCAAACAACAACAGTGTGTCTATTAACTAAAAAAAATGAAGTAAGTGATGAATAAAATTAGTAAAACTTAATTTTTTACTTTTAATTGTTTAATATCCCGATCAGGGGCGAAACAAGTCCTCTATTCAACGATACAAACTTGTGCTAGGAGGCATGCCCCCGGAAAAACATTAAACAATGGAACAATCTCGTGCAATTTGGGAGTTCTAAGCGTGCGGATTTTTAATGTATGCATACTGCAACTTTGGCTGATTTTTTGTTTAAATTTCATCCGCCAGAAACTGAAAGATTTAGCTGCATACCTACGTATATCTTTAGTAGATAAGCCACTGCAAGGTTCAGATTAAAAATGCGCTTTATTTTGAAAAAAAAAACACTTAATGAGTCTGTAAATGATCATGTTCTCTGAGATCTTGTTGTATATGTTACAAGAAAACACGTAGGATCCGTCAGGTTCCTGAGTAAACTAGATAAGCTAAATATAAAAGCTCTATGAAGAAAGTGTGTATTGAAATATTTATTATAAAAACAACGTAAATAGGAACCAATATAAAGAAGAATCAAGGTGATACATGTTTATGTATGTATTATGATAGGTCCTTGCATGCAAACAACAAATAGATTCACCCTGATGAACTTAAAGAATTGGTAAGCGAATAAAGGTTTTAATGCACCTTGCAGTTTTTCAGAATAGTTTCCACTGCTTCTTTGGATAGCTTAACAGAGTATTCCCCGTCTACTGTAACAGATTGAATCTGAAAAGAAAAGAAAAACAAACTAAAGATGGATATTATACAGAACGTACAAGTGATGAATTAACTTATTAACTTTAACGTACTAAATGACTCGTTAAAATATACTTCTTCAATATGGGATTTATCAAGCCGTCTTTTCGTATGTTAATAATTAAGGCAGCAGACAAACCCCCAGATAAAATTAACCATGTGGTAATCTGGTCATTTTGAGCTTGCATTCTTTAATGCAGTTAGATAGTCAGTTAATGTACCTGTTCTTGGAGATCTGTTTCTATATGTTTTAACAAAAATCTGTTGTATGTCTGCACTTCCGATCCGTCAGATTCCAGAGTAGATGAAGGAAGCTACACAAAAAGAGCATGAGGTTTTCTAAAAAACTTAAACATCGTATTTTAGGTATATAGAGGATACATCATGAGTGATCACTACACTGAACTGAAATTATATAAAACAAGGCTTTTGCTGAGTTGATATCGATTTAGATGACGAGTTTAATAATTTCAGTATAAAATGAACACGAATAATGTATTATATTTATCACATACCCTGAAAAACAAGCAAAATCCATGAATTGTCCCATTCTGTCGCCTAGTAGAGTGAAATTAAAACGTGAGAAATTCGGTCGAACCGCGTGATACAAAAGCTAGTCCCCAAAGAATATATCCTACCGTTTTCCCCTTTGCAAAAAAAAGGAAAAAATTAACTGCGCTAGAGTCTAGATAAAAGAATCAGTTATAGGCTTCCTACCTAGTAGAGCGAAATTAAAACGTGTGTAATTCGGTCGTACGTCTAGATAAAAGACTTTATCAATTATAGAAAAGCAACATATGCATATCAGGAATCGCCACACTAAAAAAACACAGCCTCCCCACGCAGCGAAAAAGAAGAGAGGAAGAGAGAAAGCGCATGTTTTATATATGTATGTCAATTCAAATAGGACGCCACAAACAATTAATAAACAAGAGAACCTTTGGGGATACCGCCTTGGAACGGTCAGTGGCAAAACAAATTGCCACTGGAGGTTTAAACCAGGTTCTAGGGTGCACCAACCTCACACTTGCCCCAACAGGTTCTCGTATCACAAAACAAGTACAAATTGTCTTGGTGAAATAACTCCAACCCACCTATCAGCTCAACAATGTTGCATGCAAAAGCATACAAACATATAAACATAAGAATTTAATAGCATTGCAAAGCCAAGGGCGGGTACTCAATGATCTTTCCGAGACCAGAGCACCTGGAGTAAAATCAGCAAGAACACGATGACAGGGATAAAAGAAACAAATCGAGCTTCTAGGTTCTTTTAAGAAAAGATTTCCCCATAAACCTTCAAAACTCTTACACCCCTGCCACCGTCGTGCAACCAAAGAGGTAAGCATAATGATCAACTATAGGCGTCTGAAGTTGTACTGTATGCCGTCATTTGTGAAAACTTTTAAAACTGCATTTGACATTGAAAATTGCTGAATATAAACTCATAATTTGGATTGAAAATGTGGTTCTGGTTTTTTTATTTTGTTTCGAAGATGTTGTACGATCACACCGACGATGTTCTGAAACGATATCTGCGTCTGGGTCATTTTGCTTTCGATTAAAAAAACATAATGAAAATGGCTTTGTTGCTGTTGTTGAATTTCATTGACTTTCGGCGTATTGCTGTGATACGGAGTAATCAAGATGTCAGGAAGTTATATTTTCCGTGGATAATATCAATAAAAGATATCAATAAAAGCGGTGCTTAAGTTCCTTATAGAAGCTGCTTGCTTGCCTGAAGTGATTATTTTATACCATGTAGTTCATTATGATTATGAAATTATCTTAGTCTAATGATAATAAGGTTTCATTCAAACAAAAGTTAGTAACTGTTAAATGTTAAATATGGATGTTATAAAGTTTAAATTCGTAATTGTGTTCTATATGTTTCTGTGATTTTGCATGCAACATTGTTGAGTTTGTGGGTAGATTGGAGTTATTTTACTAAGACAACTTGTAC